>JAODLL010081716.1:0-68387 GCA_026546735.1 Forbesichthys agassizii | reverse complement strand
CCCCCCCCCCCCCCCCCCCCCCCCCCCCCCCCCCCCCCCCCCCCCCCCCCCCCCCCCCCCCCCCCCCCCCCCCTGGTTGGTAGGTTGATGGAAACACCTGTAGGATACATGCGGCTATACACGGAACCCACTGCTGTGTGTGTGTGTGTGTGTACTCACTTGTTAAGAAGTGAATGGTCAGTGCAATGGCAGCAGTGAATGGAAATAAAGGCAGGATGCTTATTAATGACCACCGCTTCCATGAGCCACATTCTGGGGCTTGGCCCGCCTCATTTTCCTGCCCTGTCTGAACATCAGGTTTCCTTGGAAGGCTTTGTAGATGGGTTGGCTCCTTAAACACGCCTCCTCCCTTCCAGAGAAAATTATATTGTTTTTATCTCTATATACACTACTTATCTGTACAAAGCCAACAAAGAATACAAACAGTGGTTGCACACTGATATTTAAAGGCTACGTAATAATTTTAAGTGAATTAGGCCCATTGAGATAAAGTGTTTATTTTTGAAATCTAAAATAATAGGTTGCCAATATTCCACCAGTGAGCACAAAGTGTGAAAGGTCTGCATTCCCACAGACCTGTTGTGCAGCAATTGCTACCCCCGTAGGTAATGTTATTATCATACCGATCAAGTCAACTCAAAGAGCCAAAATCAGGTGGCAGAATATAAACGTTTGCTAAATGTTCTTTACATATTGATTTGAAGGATTGCTTTGAAGGAGCTGCTAATAGTCAATATTATACAGGTGTGCTACACATTTGGCAGGACAATATCGGCCACGACACCGGTGCCGAGGTGTCAACACTCAATCAAGTGGGGCACCCTAATTCATGAGAAACTAGGGAACCTAATAGAGACAGATTTTACGAACACGAAAATTGCTGGCCAAGGTTATAGGTAGACACCGACCATTAGTAATTGTCAATTTTGGTAAAACAACTCAAAGGCTTAAAAACTCGAAACGAAATCTATACATTTCAAATGGTAATTATTTTCTGCATCGCCAAATCATCTTTCATTTGCTGGGCTGAAACGGCCAGTCAAGTATCAAGGAGGGTCAGTAGCCTGCCTATCTGTGTCTTACCTGTGCAGCAGGCAGGCTGGCAGCTGAGTGGCACGGTCCATGCCCAAACACGCTGTAAACTTCGATAGTTTTGCTTTTGGGGAGAGTCCTCATGGCACCGTCCCGCTCAGCTCCACAGAGGCGATATGCAACAATACCCGAGGCATAGAAATGATGGAGCGAGGAAACCCCTACAATCGCTAGTTTTCTTTTTTTGGAAAAAGTGGAGAAACCCGACCTGATGCGGCGGGCATTCACTCTCCCGTATGCCTGGACGGCAGGTGTCACACGGAGCCCCATAATGCAATGCGGGACAATGGGACCACTATGAAAGTGTACAATCCACACAAGCATTCGTGCTACCGATATTGTGGGCAAACTTCCTCACGGTGTATGTGAAGTTAGATAGCACCAACAAAATAATGTTTCAAGGGGACGTGCGCAATAATAGAACCTACATGGGCAGCATGGCACGCTCTTGGATGTGGTACAGAGGAACCAGAGCAAGACAGGATCTGCAATTACTAGTCTGAAATTAAGAATGTCTAATATAGAATTAACTATAGCCAATATATAGGCAATCTTGGTTGTGAGAATAAATAGAAGAATGACAGAGAAAAGCACATACAGGGGTTGTTATCGTTTTATTATTTTCTGCAGTGAATTCATTTTAAAGATAAATATGTTACACTAGCATAATTTCTAACATCTCAACTGTACAGTGATTGCTTTATTGTGATGCCTTTCTTAATGTGCTCTCACAGGCCACGTGAATAAGGTGCCGTGATTATGTCAGTTGATATGGCGGTGGATCCAAGCGGTGAACTTGGTGACCCTGGTGTAGACCCCTGGTAGGTTGGGCCTGCCACAGCCCGACCCCCAGCTAACGATACCAATCAGGAACCAGCGACCCCCACCTGGTGCCCGACACGACAGGGGACCACCCGAGTCTCCCTGGGAAAAAACCACACACACTCAGATGCAGGACGTTTAAAAAAGCAGAGCCATTTAAAAGGTAAAACTTGTTTAGTTTCCTTGTTTGTCTGTCTGTAAGTTATGTGCTATTCACTAGATATTACTCTACATCTATAGCATCACACACTGCATATAAACTAAGGAATCGTGCTATGGCTGAGGTCTACTCACTCTGCAGGCGTCCTGCATTCCTGAGGGCACCCCAGCACACAACATGCGTGGTGAGACAAGGTAGTAGCGCTGCTTACACTCACTCTGGCTGAGGACGGACACCTCTGCCTTCTGAAGCACCGTGGGCAGCACCTTGTCTGTGTTGAGGGGGGGGGGGTGGGGGGGGTGAAAGGACAGGGGCCATAGTCTGAGCGACTCAACTGTGGTTTTAAAGACCACTTATTATCATTTTGTTCGACCTTTCTCCCTCTGAGCCGAACGTTCTGTTTCAGGTGGTCAGTTAGGGGCAGGGAGGGTTAGTCATTTTCGAGAACTCTTGCTAACAATATTTTTCCGCACGTCCGCGGTGCCGCTCCACGCATTGAAATGCATTCTGAAGCAAAGTGTAGTACTGTGAGCAGTTTTCGGCACTTTGCTTACGTTACTATTTATGGCGCCAGGGCTGTGTAGAAGTATCAGATTATGTTGTCAACACGCACAGAGAACGGTAAGATAGCGAAATGCGAATTTTACAAAATGTGAATTATTTTACAAATTAACTTGCGTTAGCTGACTATCCCTTTAATTCTGAAAGGAACTTGCAGACTTTCAGACATCGCAACTGACCACACGACTGGAAGAAATAAAAACATTAAGGGGCTTTAATGGATTATTGCAAATGTGACGTCGGCCAGCAGGTACAGCTTTACCATAAGCACAGCTCACTCTCAAACACCAAAGAGACGCTCTAGTGAAACAGTGACACACACTAAAGATGTTAGCCTCCTATAGCTAGCTAGAACGCCCACTTCTGACACCTCAAGAGACGCTCTAGTGAAACAGTGACACACATTAACGATGTCAGCCTCCTATAGCTAGGTAGAACGCCCACTTCTGACACCTCAAGAGACACTCTAGTGAAACACGCAAAAGATGTTAGCCTCCTATTAGCTAGCTAGCACACACGCTTTTGACAATGGAGTTCTAGGCTGGAGCCTTAGTGTGGCACAGGCACTGCCCTGTTAGTTACACAAAGAGAACACGTGTTTCATGTACCAAAGGATAGTTCCTGGCATTGTGGGAAAACAGAGTGTTTTGAACAGGAAATGCAATTTAATAAAAGCTTTCAACTCAGTAACTTGTCAAATAACATATTTGTTCACAAATGCGCTACAACTGAAACAGGTCAGACAAAGCTCACCATGCAATAGCAATCTGGAGGGTCTTTGCTATTTTCACAATTATAATAGTATTTTATCAATGCATTTCTGTATGAAATGATGGATGGAACATCCATGAATCATAGAACACTGGTACAGATGTGTTCTCACCGTCCTCAGAGCGGTAGCCCCAGCCGGTGACCCAGCAGCGGTGGCTCGGTGTCAGGGTCTGTGAAGGGGCCGGCAGGCACACTGGTTGGACTAGGGGGCTGAGGGCAGCAGGCCAGGGCTTCTTTAGCTGCAGCAGGGCAATGTCATAGTCAAACGTAGGTGCGTTGTAGTACTCGTGCACTATGATTCGCTGGATCTCTGCCACGTGCTTGGCACTGCCCTGTGCCAGCATTCCCAGGTGGGCGCTCCAATAGCGTGGGTCAGACAGTCTGGCAAGGTGAAGGGTCAAAGGCACAAAAACAGAGAAGAGCAGATGGCATGAACCTCAGGCAACTTGGTCAGAATCATTCTTTATTGCAATGTACATTCACACACACACAAGGAATATTTTTGGTGTGATTGATGTAACACACATTATAGTACACAGTATAACAGAAAATATGTTTAAAAAAAAATATCCGCAGCTGTCAAATATCATTTAAATGTTTAGAGGCTATGGACGGAATTAGCGTTTGAAAATAAAATTAATTATTAAAATTAATTCTCCAAAAAAACGTATTAAAAAAATTATATTCTAAATGAATACATTATTATTTATATGGATCTATTATGTATTTTCCCGGACGCTAAGGCTCATGCCACTCAACTAAAGTCTGACTAGATACTAGTTCTTACACACAGAAGGTCGAACATTGGTTACTAGTTGGCACTAATGAAGACACAGGTTAAAACCCAGCAGCAATAAACCCGCACCTGTCTCTGCTGAAGCAGTGGGCGGCTGAGACGAGCCACTGGGAGGAGAGGACCGAGGCACCACAGTACAGGTTGCCAGAGAAATGAAGGCTGACCTGCCACGGCCACTCCCCCTCCACAGAGTTCAGCCCGCCCACAATGCGGTCCTGGCCTGGAGACAAGCCAACCTTCTTCACAGGATTGCCGCAGGCTGTGTAGGAAAAGCACTAGTGAATTAATTTACAATACACATCATACAACTGTTATTACGAAACAGTATGTGGTTGTGTGTGTGAGGTAAGAAAGTGAATGTGTTATAAAAAACAAAAAACATTATTACGCATTATTACATTTGATCATAACTGTGATAAAAGGTGTTGTGTTAAAACACTGCGGGAAATGAAATGCAGTCTATTTTGTACAATAATGTGCCTCTCATCTACACATAATCTGCAATTAGTGAATATGTAATGATAATAGAAGAATATGTAACGAATTTTGCCTTGAAGGTCAAGGTCAACTGTTTTTCAACCCTAATGAAAGTGAGTGTGCGCACGTTCATTTGTGTGTGTGTGTGTGTGCTGTCGCGTCCTACCAGCCGTGCTGAGTCACTACTGTGACAGACAGGCCTACAGCAGATTAATTAAGAGTCTAGGCTGTTATGCCTGTGTGTGTGTGTGTGTGTGTGTGTGCGTGCGTGTGCGTTATTACCCGTACAGCACCAGTGATCAAAGACAGCCCTGTTCTCACCACCTTTAGACCCCATCATGATGAAATAACACCGCTATTATTACAAGGCGGTCCACTCAATCTGCAGGTCCTGTCTAGAAAATGTACCTCAACATAACACTACTGAAACTCCAAAGGCAGAGGAGAATACAAAGGTTTTTAACCTGGATTTACAAGAGGTCAGCATGGAAGCAAATATCTGATCTTCTAGCGCGTAGCATACAGTAGTAGCAAAATGCCACTTCACTCTTGTTTTGTCTACTTGTAAATGTCAGCAGACCGGCCCTAGATGACCTAAGGAAACTGCCACATTCAAAATGTATTTGGACTCTAAACCATGGAGTGATTTGCACACAAGATGCATTATTTTGCTATTAAAGTCAAAGTCTATGATGTTCTGGAAGCCAGTGCAAGGACCCAAGTGTAGAAGTGATGTGTGCGCACCTTTCTTTGTCCAAACCCTAGCGACAGCTGTAGCTAACACCAAAACACCTCTCCCTGCTATGCCATAGGGTGCTCCCTCAGAAGCGTCGCCCCGCACATTGGAAATGCATTGAGAAAGCTAAGATGTTGTTGTGCAGTCTGCACCACTTTGTGTTTCTCTATCAGTGACAGCTCCTGCTCTAGAAATTAGGGAGGGCTATCATTTTGGTGACCCAATCAATAGCCTATACATTAAAGGTAAGTAAATCATACTAGAGAAAGCTTGTTGATGTAAACAAAATACCCTCTCCCTTCCGTCAGAAGCTCTGCCCACCACACACTGAAAACACATTGCAAAGGCTAAGATATTGTTGTGGTGTGATCTGCACCACTTTGTTAGTGTTACTAGAGCCAGGGCTGAGTATAGGCTACAAACATCAGATGTTATCCAGCACCAAGAACAGGCAGCCAGCAGACCAATGAGATGTAGCCTATTGTGAAGTGACAGTGCAATCGCTTACTACAGCTTTAAGTCAACTAGCTATTGTCACATTGCATTGTAGCCTGCAATTTATTGTTTTAGTTTTTCTTAGTCACCTAGTCACGCTAGTGCCATACTGTACCACTTGGCTACCCCATAGATGGCAACATAGGCTAAACTAATATCTGCTTTACAATTTAATTAATAAAATAAATGTATTATAATGAGGGCTACAAAACACACTTTATAATTGATAATGAAATAAAATGAATTCATAATAGTCTGTTAAGAAGACTCATTTATTGTTCCACAAAGTGGAACATTTTGCTTGGGCATCACCCCTGCTACAGCTGTACAAGTTGACACACACTTTACATGAACATACATGTCATTCACAATGTTAGTATAATAATTTATAGAAAAATATACAATCAACGCACCATTCTTCAATAAAGATTACAAAATTAAAATAAAAAAAGTATCTCAATGAAGATTTGCAGATTCAGTTGTCATGTTATTTTATGTGCAGCAAAATGCTCTCGCCCAATCTGTCTTTACGGTAGTATGCCACCTTGGTTCAAGTAATACAAAAAATTTAACAGGTTTCCGTTTAGATATGGTTAAAAATTGTTATGGAAAAGCACAATTTTATACACACTAGACGACCCTCCCAATTAATATTATTATTAATATTATGATATTACTTACTTAGCAAGTCATGCAGACAGAACGGATGAGACACAATCTATAATGTGCAGCGACGAACCGTTCTAGGTCATGTTGCATAGACAACGCATGTCACTGACAGATACCTACAAACGTTTTTTATGACGTAAACACGTTAGTGCAAGCACTCCCGGAAGCCATAGAGAATGCATTGAAAAGCCTGCATTTGGATCATGGAAAAAATAAGTTACCGTGAGAGTGGTCAGGAGGATTTTCAGTCATATTGAAATGGATGCTATAGGTACGGAACATTGGACGCTGATTGGATGAAGATGTTTAGAGGCAGAGCAGTCAGCTACCTCCCGCCTCTCTCTTCTTCCCTTTGACGGTGCATCGCCCAATCGCCCTAATGAACAAACCGTCCCTGTTTCCTCTATGGAGCAGGGCTGTGTAGAAGAACCAGCTAGTGGACTGAGTGGAGATTTTTGGTGAATTTGACAAAGCCTTTAACATAAACATTCCATGATGCATATTTGCACAGCGGGATCCAGTGGCATCTTGGCCGACCCGAGGTGCACCAAGGTCGGCTTGGGTTTCACCAAGGTCCTGCCGATTTTTACCCAACCCATGGTGCGGAGGTCGGCGGGGCCTCTGTGGCGTCTTGCCCAACCCGAGGTACGCCAGGGTCCCTTCGATTTTCGCCTGACCAAAATTCAGCTATACTGTAAATGTACATACACTATTATTTTCAGTAGAAGCTGATATTATAGTAGGAATTAACTAGAATGACATTTCCTGAAGAAAATACCCGTGAGCCAATTTAGCCGAATGTAGCTGTTCTGGACGGACAGAGCGACAGAAGTAATCAAATAACGTTAAAAATATTACTCACATGAGTTTGGTTAATTCCAAATATGTTAGCTGTAGAAGCAATGAATAAGCTAGTGTATATATATATATATATATGTTTTTATCTTAGCACAACTTAATGCTAATAAACCACGTTTTACAAACATAGACTCACCACAGTCCTTCTCATCACTGCTGTCCAGACAGTCAGGGGCTCCATCACACCTGGCATTCTTCTTCAGGATGCAGGAGCCACTGGTGCACTGGTACATGTTAGCCGAGCAGGCGCTCTCTGAACACAGCCAGAGAACAGTGGCATTAACCAGATGGCGCTGCTATTGACCAGATCTAAAGAAAACATCAAGCATGGGCACACATGGAAGGCATCTGACTTAATTATCTCAGTGGCCTATCAGATGGAACCTGTAAACTGTGTGTGTGCGTGAGTGCGTGCGTGCGTGTGTGTGTGTGTGTGTGTGTGTATGTATGTATGTATGTATGTATGTATGTATGTATGTATGTATGTATGTATGTATGTATGTATGTATGTATGTATGCTGCAGGGCTATTCAATTAGGGCCAGATTTTAACGTGGTAAATTATTATTATTTCAGTGAGTGTCTATGAGAGCGAGACAACGAGAGCATCCATCCTGCAGCTTGGTTAATGTTTAATGTGTCAAGTCAATGGCAAAGGTTTTCTATAGAATTATAGGATGCCGCTAATTCCAAGTCTCTCTGGCATATGGGCTTTTGCACAACATCATAGCACATGTGTGTCCAGTTTGCAAAGCAGTGTTCTACAATTGAAATTACATTTGTTAGACAAAGTAAAGACAAAATCACAAACAAATAAAGATGGGTAGACTATTGGCACCAAATTCCAAATGTGACATGTACCATACCCAACCATGATCCTCACTAACGGGAGCTACGGGAACTATGTGCACACACTTATGGCACACGCGTATGGACTTGTCACTCAGACTCATTTCATTGATTAGGTCTGGACTACTACATTTAATTTACAGTCTATGACATGATGTCTTGGCTGTACACTTTTGTGACTTGTGTGAGTTCCACATCACCCTGAAAATGTCCTATATGCAATACAATTGATATTCGTCATCAGTACACGAGTTTTTGAGCCAGCAAGCTTGGAGGAAACCAAACCTTTTCCAACTGTGTCCTTGCAGTTACAGCTGATAGGCCACCAGGATAGTTGAACCTTACAAATGTAACACATTATTTTTATTCTCACACTCACTCACACACTCACACACACACACCTCTCATTAGAATAAAGATGTCCTACCCACAGTGCAGTTGAATTCATCTCTTCCGTTGGGGCAATCCCGTTCTCCATTGCAGACATACAGAGGATGCAAAGGACTGCTGCCTTGACAGTTCTTTGACGGGTTAGCTATAAAACAGCATCCGATCCATTAGTGGTAACAACACGTCTAATCTGGCAACCTCAAACACGCTGCACCGCCATATATTGTAGGTCTTACAGCAGAAGACCTCATCGCTCTCATCCAGGCAGTCATCCAGGCCGTCACAGCGACGACCTTTCTCCACACAGAGTCCCGTGGAGCACAGGAAGTAGCTCTCTGGACAGGCTGGGTCGACGGAAATGGTTGGATTGGTGAGGATGACAATGGCTTTATGTTGTCGGGACCCGATCACACCGAGACGCATCGCTAGAAACGCGTCGCCAATTTAGCAGATTTTTTTTGTGTTTTTTTAAGACGCGCATAAAAGTTGAAATATCCTAAACTTTTCGGGAGTCGCGCTGTTCGTCAGTGTGACAGTTGGCCCAGGCAGCCGTTCTCTTCGGCGCAGACAGCGCACCTCTGTATGATCGGGGCTTTAACGAGGCGCGTCGCGTCTCGGTGTGATCGGGGACTTGGTCGGTTACAACGCCACTGGCGCGCGCTTACGCTCACTGATGTTGTAGCTGCTGTAGGAGGCAGAGAAGGGCTGCTCAGCGCTTGCGGAACTGCAGCGGAATTCAATCTCTGCGCTGTGTCTTGCGACTCGAAACACTGTGGAGTGGTCTACGTAGATCCCACAGAATCTAGGCAAATACAACGATATGCTCCATTAGCCATCAGTTGTATATGGCAGAGCAGCTTGATTTAGGACTACGCATGCAGAGAGTTTGATGAATGTGAAAAGGTATGCACATGCACACACACACGTACGCACGCACAGAAACCCATACATTATTTCATTGACTTTCCACCAGCCGTGTTCACAGCCCTTGATGTCTTTTGGCTTCAGAACATAATTGTGGAACTGCAGTGCCACTCCTAAAGCCTGGTTAGGGGTCTGCAGGGGAAACGATAGAAATCACAGTCAAGAAAAACATCACTAATTGTGCCGTGAACAAATCCTCAAACTCAAAACAGACAATGCATACGCGCGCACAACCTGAAACGTCCAGGAGCAGGAGCTCCGAGGAGGAAGCAGGCTGGGGTAAAGGGGGCTGTTCATCTTCCCAGAGATGCCAGGCAGCAGCTGGGTCTCAATATGAGACACACATGCTGTGTGTGTAGGTAGGGGAGGGGGGGACAGGGAGAGCAGTTAATGTCCAGGCTTGGTGAATGGCAACATCTACACTCAAAGTGCTGGTGTATTAACCGCCATAATGGTTTATATAGCAAGCCACCTTGCTCAGAGATGGCCTCAAAGTGTCCCTTGAAGCTCTTGCTGCCCTGGGTCATTCTGAAGGACAGCAACATGACGTTGGAGGTAGACACCAGGGAGAGGGGCCTGGACACTGGCTCACACAGCCTGCAGGGGGCGGTCGACAGTCACAGCATCGCACGCCAGGGATATAGCTTCTTATAACATGCCACACACGCTCACCTGTACAGAGTGCGCCCCCTCATGGGCAGCAGGGCATCGTACAAGGTGAGAGCGTCGCTAACGCAGTCGCTGGCCTCGATGACGAAGGAGGAGATGGTGAGACGGATCAGAGAGCCGGGGATAGAGGTGAGCTTGACGTGGCAGCTGACACCGCCCCACGATGCGTACACGTTGAGGGGAATGCTGGTCTGGAGCATGTCGGCGTACAGTTTGTCAACACAGTTTGAGCCTGGGTGAGCAGAGATGTGTTTCGTGCACAATGGATCATACAGCGTATCACGTGCACAGGGCTGTAAATAGTAGTGGTGGCTTTTGACCCATGTCACCAAAAAACTTAAACGTTTTGTGTGTATTTTATTGAATAATTGCAGGACAATTGGTGCCAATTGTAGCGGGAACAGCCAACACAAGCGAACGTCGCTTACTGACTGCCTGACTGACTGAAATACTGTATGTTGTATTTCCATTAATGAGCGCCACCAAATAATGTAGCCTATCAACGTGGAAATCCCTGTGAATAGTTCCTCCTGCTATTCTATACACACGCAACACCTTATCAATGTAATCCCTTAGCTATCTCAGTGTTTTTTGGGATAATTATTACCTTGCAAATATTGGCTGCTGTCAAATTCCCGTATCTGTGATCATACTTATGTTGCAAAACTGTGCATGCACCATATGTAGGCTTACGTCACCATTGATTGTACACAGTAAATGGGTCTATTGTACAGTTTTCTAACCCATACTGGTATTGGCCTTTGGTGGCTCCATAGCGCGGCCGGCTGAACTAGGCTTGCCTAGTTTTTACTTGTTTATTTTAATAACTTTCAAAACTAAATAATAATGTAATAAAATAACGAATGTTTCAATTGAAAAATTGTATATCCATTTTAAGATTTTAGTGATTCAATTTACCTGCAGCAGTTGTCGTTGTGTAATCGGAGCGCTGAGCAACTGCAGAGGAAAATTATTAAGTTAGTACATATAGATACACACACCTAATACCAGGCTGTGTGTTGAAGACCCACAACCATCCCCCCACACACACACACACACCATTGATGAGGATAGAATCCATGTCGACCGGGAGACCCAGCAAATTCCCTACAGAGGACCTGTTCTGTACGCTGGTGAGGATGGAGTCTCGGAAGATGGCCTCCATACACTCCTCACACATGGACTCACTCCTCAGGTGGGGTACCAAGAACACCATCCAGAAATGAACCAGAATTCCGCCCTTGGCATTGTTGCTGGGAGGACACAGACCAGAGAAGGGATTAAGATGAAACGTCCGTTTATAATGTATTGCAGTAAGGCATATCTCCAGGCAATTTTTAATAAAGATAAAGTCCAGTAAATGCAGGAAGCTTGGCGCCATAATACCTGAGGTCTGAAATGACAGCTTGCTTGAAGAGTTTGGCCAATGAAGACATCTTGTACACATTGCCCACCTGTGGCAGCCAGAACAAATATTATATTCAACAATATAGCACAACTGGATATACCCACAGTGCAAGCTACAATGAGTTGGGGCGAACTGCAGTAGTTGTTGCATCACTAACTTACCACATGTTGAATTTTGGTCGCCATGGATACAAACTCACGGGAATCTGCCTGCCGGTACTCTGGAATAAACTCCATGTTGGCAACGCGGAACATCCCGGCAAAATACACTCCACCGTCGCTTTCCCTGCGGACTGATAGTGACAGAAGGTGGATGAGTGTATGTAGCAGGTACATTTAAAATACAAACGTGCATGGAATTGAACACCAGGAAGGCAGTGAAGAAAATCAAACAATGGTCGAGATTTATGTATGCATACACATGCCCATTCACGCCATGGCAGTGTAAAGTGTTAAACCCGTCTATTTTTAGTATGATGTATGCAAAATGTAACTCTGTAACTGTAAAATGTAACAGTTTTAACTGCATTAAGGAGCAATCAATGATACTAAACTTATCAAAGCATAACAAAAGCACGGACTTTGTCACCAACACTTACATACGAAGACCCATAGCAGAGACCATGTGATCACGAACACCACAAACACCACCACGGTGATAAGAATGGCCAGGCTGGCCAGGTTCAGGCTCAGAAGGTCCGGGCATCTTTTCTTGACTTTGCGTGGCTTCCGTTTCCGCCTGATGTACTTTCGGCGCAGCTTCTTCACCCTGTGGTCGACGGTGGCCACCTCCACAGACACATCACCAATCTATGGAGGTAAACCACAGAGGTTCATTACTATTGACCTTTCCAGAAAAGGCATTTCAGTAGTGGGTCTTCTATTATGAGTTCTAATGGAGCACAAGATGCATTTTAGCTGGAGGAGAGATGTAGATGTAATTATCATTTAAAATGTTGTTTTGGTAAATCTTCTATCTCAATGAGACGGTTGAAATAAGGCACATCATTTTGGTGAAAACATTTGAGAACCATGTCTATTGCTTTCTATAGGTCTGCAGACATTCAGTACTGCACTTTAGTATTGGAGTGAGTACTTCTAGATGGTACAATATCAAGCTTCATGGAGTCATTGAGGGTTCACAAACTGCATAATGAAGCAACAAAGCCGCTTCAATTATTCTCTTATCAGCCTATCAGCCAGTGTGCATTACAGTACAAAGAATATGATAATTAGCCACCCAACCTCAAATGTCTCCAAGTAGATCACAGAGACCGGGTGAAAAAATATCCCCCCCCCCCAAGTACTTGATGGTCTCATTGAATGTGTATGAATGTGTACTGTAATAGCAGTCACTTAGTAGACAGAATTCAAAACAGCGTTAAAATGCTTGACAGCCAGACTTACTGTCCATCATATAAACATTTCATTAACATTTAGGTATATCAGTCTTCTGGCAGCGATTCAACTTAGTTACCTACTAAGTACCAAAGGCAGAGTAGTAAAAACTATCAGATCCAGCACTAACAGTCATTGGGTTACCCATGCATTATTCACAGTGTCATCCCATACTGCACTAAATCCACAGTGACACAGCGGTCTATAGACTAAGTTCACAGACATAAGTAGAATCTGACTATTAGCCTGGTTCCCATCCCATTAAACACATGTGGGGTAGAGCAATTCATGCTCAAACAACAATCCAAATAAGTGGGCGTGGCTGTGAAACAGAGCCTTATTATTGCCATGATTTATTAGGCCAACACATTCTACAAGTTGTCAAATGGTCTTGGTTTGCATCTGCCTCCGCAGGTGCAAATTGACAATCACAATTAGGTCAAAGGATCTTACTTACACTGGTAGCATCCAGTTGAGATGCATCTTCAGATCCGCTTGACTTATCGCTCTCCTCTTCCTCTGCGCCCATGTCATAGACATCCCCACCTCCCAATCATCTGATTCCTTGTTTCAGATGGCACAGAGCCATTGTCCTCGCAAATAAAAGCCATTGCAGGAAACCATCAGAGAGAGAGCGAGAGGCACTTGTGTAGAGCAGTGCAGAACAGCATTTGAGATGCCTCACTTCTTAGGCAGCTGGTGCGTGAAACCAGATCTATCTGTACAGGTGAGCTGTTTGAAACTGGCTGGGGAACTTACGGATGACAGTATATGTTCTGGGTAAGGTTTCATTCAGTGAATACTATCTCATCTGGTCATCTAACGTAAATGAATACTGAATGTCACTGTGACACAAATAAATGTCTGCTTGGCAAACACTGCCTATTGCAACATGATTACAAAACGGCATTCTTGTGTGGTAGTTTTATATAAGTTTTATTTACAGTGTTAACAGGGTAGGTGTGTGCGAACAAACTTGGCCTGTTGGTACAGTTCACAGACTAACAGTCCAACTCAAAAAGGGTCCAGCCTTCAAGAAAATAAACTAAAACCACATTACTTCAACTTAATAGCAGAAATATACATTGTTGTCATAATTAACATTAAAAAAAAAACATTTCAGCTGGTATACTGTATATAATATATATATTTATAAGACGGGACATTTCTTCAACTCTTAATAAGCAGCATCTTTAAGCACACCATCAGAATGGAGGGGTCAAGTATTTTAACACTTAACTTTAATACGAAACATAAACAAAGACATGTCACAACTAAAATGCACAAACAAACACATCAGAAGTTTTACAGGTAGGTTTTTGGAAAGGATAGATACCATGCACACACACAAACGCACAACAAAAACAAATCAAGTGGTCTTCCAGTCTTCAGGACGGATAGGGAGCAGCTGAAAGAGAAGGGGTCTCATTTCCTAAAAAATGAGTTGCGGGTGATGGTGTTCCACAGGTGGGAGGGCTTTCGCTTTGGGGGCTCAGCTAATGAGAACACCTGCTGCTGAGGCACACTGGTTGGCATGGTAACATGACGTTGTTGAAGTGGATGGAGATTCTGTTGCATGTTTTGGTGCAGGGGTGGGATGGAACCAGAGTAGCCAATGGCTGAAGGGCAAACAGAAGGAATGACTCAAATCAAAGCACAGGGAAATGACTCACATCTATGAAAAAGTATGTGACTGGTACATATAACTCACTTAGAGTTTAAATGTAATTTCATTCATAACTCACACTTAATTTTCCCTTGTTTGACTTTCCGGGCGTTAAAAATAGCCCGTTTTATTTGTTCTTCACTTATTTCCATTCCTGCCAAAAGAGAGGGACAAACTCCAGGTTAAAATACAATACATTCCAAAAACAAGCCCTTGCTAACGTGGAAGGTCAAGCAGCCTTCTCTCACAGTGACCATAAACCATTTGTCACATTAGCCATTTTGGTTGTCGCAGAAATATACAATATTATTGTCAGTTTAAGCCACCGGTGAAGTTATTATATAATGGCATAGGAATGTGCAAGCAGGCGGACGAGAGCACAGATGCAGCACAACCTGGCTAGCTTTCTTATGTCAGCAACAACAGACATTTAAATGCAACAAGCAATGTTATTGACGTCTGAGAAACTACCGAGGTCGTGTCCGTATATCGCAGGGTAAGTCGATATAGTCATATTAGTCGGAGTGGGAGACCCCTGGCTTTACTTACCCATCTCTTGGTCTTCTTGGACCCTCCGTCTCTCCCTGGTGAAGGCCTCTAACCACCTGTGTTTGTCCTGGGCCTTCCTGCAGCAGAGAATACACAGGCTCTCCAGCGTGGACGAGTGTCGCAGGCGCAGGGCGTTCCGCAGGGTCAGGCCCAGGTCCGGGTCACGGCCGTCGGGGAGCTCTAGCACCTCGGTCTGGTCCGTGTCCAGCCGGCCGCGGTAGTGGAGCAGGTCTCGCCGCAGCACGTCCTTCTTGCAGAACACCAGCTGGTGGTCAAACAGGAAGAAGCTGCGCTGCTGGGTCTTGCCCTGCCGGACCACCCGGGTCAGCTCTCCGGAGTGGATCAGCTCTGAGCTGCGTTCCAGCGCGTCGGCTCCCTGCCAGCACGCACGGGCACACGCGCTGTCATCGTCAGTGCTTTGAGCAGCATTTATCAACTCGTCACGTGATGTGCGTTACAGAGACACGGGGATTTTTAACACACACAGACGGTCACAGCCAAATCCCAGAGATGAGCCGTGGAAGTCAACTGTTAGAGCACACTGGTGTATTGTTGTATGTTTAAGCAACACTTCTTATAACAGACTTTAAACAAATTAGAATTAAAACGTATTAATATTGTTATTAGAATAATATCAGTCATCATAATCATTCTTTTCTTTTGACTTAAGCTTTGCTCTCATCCTCTCCCCTATATTACGTTCTGTTCTGTCTTGACCTTGAGTATTCTATGTTATTTTGACTGTAAATTCTACGTGAAGTCGAACCTTGAAAAGCACCCTGTGATCCCTACAGCCATGCGGTAACTAAGCACAGCGTGTGACGGTGCACCATTACCTCCCAGTGCAGAATGCCAACCTGCCAGTGAGCGATGGCATCCACACTCTCCAGCCTCCGCTTCCTCTCGTTGATCAGGCTGGCCACGTTCTTCATGGCCGCGTGGGCGTCGCTCACGCCGCTGTAGTCGCTACGAGTGGGGACAAATGCAGTGGGTTTGCATGGTGGTTACGTGGCGGGGCACTGAGGTGGGTCCAAACTTTTGACTGGTGCTGTATGTGTGTGAGTATGTGTGTGGTCTTTGAGGGAACGTTCTTTGTTAGATTTGTTATAAGCGTATTTGGAAATCATTTTTATAAAAGCCTAATGTAAAGTCTGTCTGTCTATCTGTCTATCTATCTATCTATCTATCTATCTATCTATCTATCTATCTATCTATCTATATCTATATCTATATATATATATATATATTAGTGCTGGGAAACAAAAACACACACCTGTGGTCCTTAGGCGTGAACTTCAGCAGTTCTCCCAGCTGAAGGGGGTATTTACAGATCTTCTGGACGGGCGTCAGCAGGAAGCCTGCAATGGAGATGTCAATCATCTGCTGCAGGAGCCGGCAGGCCTCGAAGAAATGCTTGTAGCGGCCCAGCTTCATGAGTCGCTGCAGCTCAGCGGAGGCTGCCGGATGGGTGTTACAATACTCAGAGTAGATGGAGAAGCCCTCCTCCTTACAGTACAGACAGACACACAGAGAGAGAGAGACAGAGAGAGAGAAATTGATTGATTGTTTGATTGAGCTTCTACGAGTCACACAAACTATACTCTATAGACTGGTGTCTATTTGGAAGTACGGGAAAGAGACCGTCAAATAGTCAACACAATTATTTGCAGGAGAACTAGCAGAATATTCCTGTCCTGTACCTGCATGAGAAAGCAGGAGCCGATTTCGCTGAGATGCGGTTGGTCCTTGTTGTATTTCTTCTCCATGTCCCGCAGGAACTGTCTCTGGAACCTGTAGATGTCCTCGATGTTGCTGAAGATGGTCTTCAGCTGGGGCTCAGTAAACATCGTCGGGTGTTTACGGCACTGACGGATGTAACCCTGACACACGCACACACACACACACACACACACGTCCACTGTAGCAGTACTGACATGAGCTACACACAACTCAGTTCTCAAGATGGCCAACAGGGGGTGCCCAAGAGTAAATATACAGGATACTGTATCTACAGTATCATTGTGTTATTACGGTAAATTCTTTTAAAATTGTATATTTAATACGTCATTGTATTCTTGTGCATGGATCAAAACGCGTGCCACTTGCAGTGCTACCTCACAGATGTCTCGGAGGTGTTTGATGTAGATGCGCTCTGTGTTCATGATCTCCTGCACCACGTTAGTTCTCATCTGCTGCCGGTGTTCCGAGCCAGCCGTCTCCCCCGGCGATGGCTCCTCCTGGTCCACGACGCTCTCCGTGCTCTCCTCGCCCGAGTCCTCCTGGTTCACAAGCACCTGCAGTGCGCACGGCGCAAGGGGACACCAATAAATAACAGACAGACAATGGACATATTCCGAGTATCCTTCTGAAGACAAAGAGCATATATGGCTTGGTTTGCAAAGTACCTGTATGCCAAGATGTAGTCAGTGTTACAAACACTTCAAGTCTTTATTAAACTTGTTGGCACGACATAACAATAAAAACACCCTTTGGACATATTTAGAAAACAATTCAAGCTGGGCTGTAACAGCAATTTAAATAGTTTAAATAAGAAAGGCCCACATACCCGTTTATACCGTTAAAAAGCTGTCAAGCGCCTTCACTTCGTGGCAACAATGCTACGCGCAGTTTAACCAGCTCGTGGTCGTCAACCTAGACGCAGCTAATAACGCTTACACCCACAGCGCACACCAACATGCCAATCAACTAACATCACCATGGTCCCCACGGTGTGCCTTATAACTGTCAATCAACCCCCGTCGCCAGAGAAACCAGCGAGACCTCTCGACTTTAAAGCCAGTTCACACAGTGCATTAAGAGGGCTAGCGGGGCTTGTTTGGAGCCAGGCCAGTTTGCAGGGCCTTTGCTGCGGAGGTTAGAAAACAAACACACACAAAACTCCAGGCAGGTCGGGAAGTACACTTACCCTGACAAAGCTGGATGGGAACCAGGCCTCCCTGTCGGCCCCTTGGCCCCACCACCAGTCCTTATGGGAGGAATCCAGGACACGGATCACATCCCCTGCCTTGAAGGCAAGCTCCTGCTCCTCCATAGACACATGGTCCCAGAGGGCCTCAGCATGCACAGTGTGGCCCGAGCTTATCCACTGAACAACACCCACACACACACACACACAGATATAAAGCTTTACTTGCATGCAAGACATGCCCGTGTCTAACAAACAGGAGAACATCTGGACTTCTCGGAAACTGCAGGGGCTGTGTGTCCTGCAGTCTTTAGGTTGTTGTGTAACATGTTGACAGAACACATCTCTTATTAATAAAACCTTATGTATAGAGAGCACCTTCAAAAACTGACATTATATAGTGCGTTCACAGTAAAATCAAATGGGAAAAGATCCACAGCAGAAAACGAATGAAATGGGAAGTAAATTAGGGCATAGCCACGAGGAATGCAACGAACAAGCAAATTAAAGAAAATATGAACAAGTATTGTATTATATAGAAATACCATCAAAAGAGAATACAAATAAATAACTTTATATTATCAGCTACGTTGTGTGATGTAAATGTGGAATTAAACAAATCAAATAAATAAAACTAAAATTAAAATAAATAATAATCACACACATCTCACATAAAATCCACGTAAGAACAGGTTTTGAGACACACACACACACACACACACAGGATTAAACACATGGAGTTGGGGTGGAGGAGGGAGAGAGTCATAGAAATTCCTCAGCGGTGACTCACCTGGTTGAGAACAGAGAGCTCCACCCCAGGCTGCAGGTAGGGAGTGACATCACTGAGCTCGTCAAAGCTTCCTTCCTCCTCACCGTCGTCCAGCACCCCCGAGCACTCAGACACTCCATCTACACACACACACGCACGCACGCACGCACGCACATGTAAAACAGGCCTCGGTACAATATAAACTACACACTGCTACTGCACACACATTAACATTCCCGGGCTTTAATACCTTAATCTGCTTGTACACACACGCGCACACACACACACACGTTCTCACCGCTGAGCACCCGGTGGAGCTTCCTGCGCCCCACGCGATCCAGGCCAATGGGGGTACTCTGTGAGAACGCGGCGGGGCGGAGCCTGGCGGAGACGGCTCTGTAGGGGGGCACGTCGTGGGACGGGACGGGGGGCCGTGTCAGGGGCTGCGTGGTGGGAAAGGGTTGTGGGAGTCCGACAAGGGCTTATTTATCTGGCACGCAATCCACCTGACTACCACTCTGACTACCACCAACAAACATGTTGATGGATACACAGGGCTGCTTAATACACAAACAGTCAGACAAATCCCACAGATGAGCTTCATGGGTCTGAGCTGTGCAAGTGAATACAGTCGGAGAAGATGTATCATTTTGAACATCTAGAAGCCTCTCCGGCTGTACTCCCTGAATGCACACTTGAGTTTTGACATTTGACATACAGTGCATTTGTAAACACGGCACTTCTGAACACAGGAAATCAATTTGGATCTTTCCTGTACTTTGGTTATTCATTGAAAGCAGACCTTAAAGGCCTCATCTGTGATCAAATATCTTATCATTACTACTCTTGTCCCCCAAACCTAAAAATAACTAGCTTCTACCAACAGCCAAACAAAAAGCTTAATGTTTAAATTAAAACGTAAAATAAATAGATTTTCAAGAAAAATCAGGAGCGCTGATGTCCCCCTCAAACCCCAGGTGCTCATGGAAGGAAATAATAATCATAAAAAATGTAAAAAAAAAAAAATATTATGACCACAGATTGGCATTAAAAAGTACAATTAAGATTATTTCCTTCTACATTATTGCCTCATACATAAAGATATTATTAGAAGTGATTATAGCACAGACCTAATGCGAGTGTGTGGACTTGGACTTTTTAAATGCCAAATTGTAGTAGCTGTTATATCCCTCACACATCTCAAGACTTGTGGTCCAACTCATAAGTGAGTGTATCTGGGCTAGGTGGGTGTCTTACAGAGGGAAGGCTGTCATCCTTCTCAGCAGGGGCATGGGAGGAGAAATGTTCCACGCCACCGATGACGGAGATCGGCCTCCGTCTCCGGCTCAGCGTGTCTCCGCCGACGCTACGGTTGTCGGCGGTGTCGCTGCCACAGCCCGCGATACTGCCCTGGCTCAGGGGCCCGTTGGAAGCCGTCTCCTCGAAAGGCAGCTCGGCCTCCTCCTCGGGAATGGGGTACTTCCTGGACACCAGCTGACCGTAGTCGGAGATCGGCCTGGGCCTCGTTCGGCCCGCCTTCCTCCTGGGGTTGACGGAGGGCGTGGTTTCCTCCTTGGTGGGAGACGGGGGTGACTTTGAGGGGGACGTTGGGGAGATTGGGGGGGTGTCGGTTGCTGTCGGGGAGGATTCTTCCACATGGAGCGCGGCCTCTGTTGGCCACTGTTGGTCTGACGTGGCCTAAAGGTCAAAGAGACGTGCAGTGTTTCACAGGTCATTGAGGACAAGGATATTGACCCTTACGGTTCAATAATAACCTACAGTGTTTGTACATGTCTGCAGAGAATAGAACGTCTGTTAATCAGAAACAGAGCTCAATGTTTAGCACGTCGGGAGGCTAAAACGCTGGTACGGCTAAGCGCAGATTTAGCCGCCACAAAAGCCATCGGGAATTTGGCCTGATCCTCGTGGGACCGCTGTGCGAGCTCACAGTGTGCTTTACCACGCACACTGAACACAGTTACTATCACGTTCAAGCAGGAACAGCAGCAGCAAGAGCCCTGTGTGTCTAACAAATGCTATCACAGTGTAATCTACGCAGTGGTCAGTATTCTCCTTGGTCAAACGGTGCCTATGAAAGACGTCTGGCTATGCCTTGCTGTAGGTCAAGCTGGGACGGCCAGGCTGAAACCTCACCTCTTCGTCGTCATCGTCCAGTCTCCGGCATATACACTGGAAAGGCACACAGTGGAATAAAACCATTGTGGAACATACACAAATGTCTCCCCCCCCCACCCACCCCCGCCCCTCTCACACAGGTCTGTGTGTCTAGGGTGACGACCCTGAACGTTTCTTCTGTGCTAAATCCCTTGTCGTTTCAATAAAAACCCAATATGCTTTACCCTCCCCATTCATCCTCCATTGTGGAACGCTACTTCGGCTAGCCGATTAGAGTCCATTTAGCAACTGTGTGCGTTTGTTATTCTGTCTAGCTGACTGTGTGGGGAACCGGCACGCTCGCCGTTGGACTTTGATCCGGTGTGGGCGCTGCCAGAGGGAGGGGCTTCAAATGGAATGGGGGGAGGAGAAGTGAGGGGGGTTTGGCAGGAAGGAGGGAGAGAGCCAGGGTGCTTGTTGCAGATAGCTGCCTAGCAGGACGCAACACTGGGACTGTGGATCTGGGAAATGTAGTCAGCGGCTACACGCAGAGCTGGGGTTAATTATTAGGCAGCAGTGCAAAGACATGTATGATACAGGCCAAGAGGCCGCATCTGACAGCAGCGGGTTAGCATTGTGAACGTCAGCGGCTGGCAATGTGGAGGATGCAACATCATTTCAAACTACTGAAGCTTTGCCGTATTTAAATGTTATTTACTTAGACATATCACACCACCTGTATGGTTTTCAGGTTCTGAACTGTGCAAGGCAACACTGTCAGAGGGAGCAGGTACATGCTTGAATGTCTAGAACTCTCAATTGACGTTTACATGAACAGATATAGAGTATTGACACTGAACGTTGACATAGTGTAATGTACTCCCAAGAAAACTGAGTAAACACAGCAACTGACACTTGTGAGCACGAGAAATCTATGTAATCCTTTCCTGTACTTTAGTTATTCACCGCAAGCATTTATTTTTTGGTTTGTGTTATACTGTATCATACATTTTCTACAATGATGATAGTTGAAAGAATAGATAAAGGTAATAGATAGTTATGAAATAATTAAATTGTTATATTAATATATTGGCCAAGATTTGCTGCATTAAGTGGAACTGTATGAACTTTGGACACACTACTCTGAGCTCATGTTTTGAGACAGGAGCCAGGCAGGAACTATTCATTCATCACGTCAGCCTAAGAATTTATCTCAGTAAACGCTGTCACACTCAAAGATCGCATCATAAAAAAAAAAAAAGATTTCCCTATGCCCGTGGTTTCCCAAGACACAGCAGGTCAATGCCATCGGGGTAGATCGAGTGCCACTGGTCTTGATAAGGATCAGATTTGATTGTTTCGAGTCCTTCATCGGCAATCAGCTTGTTGCGTCAACACCACAATGTGAAAGAAGCCCGTTCAGAATGGCCTTTCTGCCTCCAGACACAGCCGTTGTTAGCCTTAACACGACACACAGCACAGCCATTGCAGCAGTAGGAAGCAAGGATTTTAGCATTTTAAATGGACTAGCAGCAGGCATACTGCTCGGTTGGTTCTGAACCGAGATATTCCCTTACCTCCTTTGTCTGGGAGGTGTCTGTTTGCTCCTGGCATCCAGGTGGCTCCCTGTGGCTACGAGGAGGTGAACCCCAGCCTGCTGGCAGTACACAGCTGCTGGCGGAGGCTGGAGCCGCTGGCTGGCAACGACAAGAGGCGACGGACACCACCTGCTCCATCCCCCCCGAAGGCTCCACGGGGACGGGGCGGGCCGGGGCCACGTGTTGGCCTCGGCTGCTGGGGGCTTCAGGCCGGGGGTGGACCGGCGGGGTGTGGAGGAGGGGGGTGTCCTGGAGGGCTTCCTGCGTTGCCCCGTCGCCGCCCTCTGCGGGGAGCCGGGGGAAGGCGGGCGGAGGCCGCCGTTGCCGCTCGGCGATGTGCAGGCAGGGCACGCGGCGGGAATAGTCGTCGTGGAGACGGCTGAGAGGGGAGATAGGGGAGGTAGGGGAGGTAGGGGAGGTAGGTGTGGTAGGGGAGGTAGGGGAGAGGCCGGGCCTTTTGCAGAGGTCGCCCATGCTTCCGGCCAGCTGGTGCTCGGGGCCCCTGAGGGGGCTCTTCATGGGGCTCCTCCAGCGGCGTACACCGCGGCTCTGGAGGTCCACGGACGAGGTGCTGGCCCTTCTCTGGAGGCCCGGAGCCTCATCAGGCAGGTCCGACCCCGGGTAGACCGGCTCGGGGGAGAGGGCGCCGGGTGACGCCGCTTTTCGTCGGAGCGGGGTCTTGAATACGCTCAGGTTCTCCGCGCTCCTGCTTAGCCTGCTCACGTTCGCGCCCTCCGGCACGGGGCCAGGCTTCACGTGCGCGCCCTCGGCTGGCTCAGAGCCCACAGCTGCCGTGCGATTGTCAGCGGCTCCGTGGGTGCCGTTCCCTCCTCCCCTATCTGGCCCCCCGTCCAGCAGAGGAATGCGTCCCGCTCCGTAGGCTCTCCTGATGCTCCGGGAGAACCTGGTGTTCCTCTGCAGCCCGTCAGCCTCCTCGACCTCCTCCTCCTCATAGTCCTCATGGTCCGAGCCACAGTGGCTCACGGCGGACACTGTCCGTCCCTCGTCAAAGCTCGCGTAGTCACCGCTCTCCGGGCGGGAACGGGCGCCGCAGCCCAAGCCGTTCCCGGGCGGCTCCTGGTCGGACGCGGGGGCGTACTCGTCCCCGTGGCTGGCCGCACCCCTGCTCTGGATGCCCTGAAGCACGGAGGAGCGCAGCTTCTTGAAGGAGCTAACCACGCCCAGGCCCGGGAGGGCCGCCCACGCCTGCTCGGGCCCTCGGGTCCCACCGGTCGACGTGGGGCTCCTGGGGTTGGCGAAGAGCTTCAGGATCCTGGAGTGAGGCTTGCTGTCGGGCTGGCCTGCTGTTGCTGCGGCTGACCGGGCCAAGGGGTGGACGCCGTTCGGCCTGTTCTTGTCGCAAGGAGGCCCCGACGGCTGGGTGGAGGAGGGTGCCCGCTGCACTTCGGCGTTCTGGAACGCGTAGCTGTCACTGACGGGCCCGCTGCGGGTCATTGGAGGCTCCGCTGTGGCGCT
Source organism: Forbesichthys agassizii (assembly GCA_026546735.1). NCBI lineage: Eukaryota > Metazoa > Chordata > Actinopteri > Percopsiformes > Amblyopsidae > Forbesichthys > Forbesichthys agassizii. The sequence goes on along the minus strand of JAODLL010081716.1, from coordinate 44,215 downwards.
ATGGAGGGGGGGGGAGGAGTCTTCACTCGTTGACAAGACGCTATCCAGCTGGTCTGCCTGCGAACACACACACAGTGGTTGACAAAACAGATCGAACTACATTCGAGCCTGAGACACCTTAAAGACAAACTACGGTTGTTAACTAGTACAACAACAAACAAACCAACAAAAAATTAGGAATTTTTCTTGGGTGTTGCCGCTCATTTGTTTACTTGAGAGAACAGGAGTATGCAAATAACGCACGGCTTGTTTACACTAACTTGTGATTAAGTCTCCTACGTGAGACCGTTGGGAGTGGAGCATCCCTTATGAGTGCGCAGGAGCCAGGGGAGTGTGAGAGAACTCCCATTTCTTCTCCCATTGCATTTCTTCTTGGTGCTGGCAGGAGAGCTAAAGCCCAACATAGGGTGGTGTACTTAATTGAGTGGTCGGTTGGTGTGTGCGTGCGTGCGTGCGTGCGTGTGTGCGTGTGTGCGCAAAGCAGGGCAGTAACAAATGCAGTCCAAGTCTTTGATGAGGAGCTTTGTGAGCATGACTAAGCAATGAGAATTTCTAAGCCCTAGCGATTAATGCAATAAATTGCCCGGTTTTGCTAAGATTACACTGGCGGCAGGCACATATTGGAGGCGAGGGGAGGGCTGTGTGATCTAGCTGAACTATGACCTTCCTGAGAAGAGCAATGAACTCACTATAACCATTTAACAAGGGGTGGTGTTCTAATACCACTATCAGAGCAAAGCCAGAGTAAACCTATTGCCTTTGGTAAATCAATTCTATTTTATAACACGGTTCCACCACAACCGAGCCCGTGAGTTTTACCTGGGTATGATGAAACTGCTCATTTTGGATTGAAAGGAAGGTGGTGGTTTGCTATTGTATGTGTGTGTGTGTTTTCTCTCTATACGAACCTTATTGGTTCTTTTCTAATATTTAAATTAGGTCTACTGTATTACCCATTTGCCCACAATACATTTTACATATCAGAGGTGATGTAGCCCTCAAGTTCAAGTCGTTCAAGATTTAATCCAATTTAAATATCTACACATAGAAATCCTATTCGTTACACTAAAACCTTTTCTTTTACCGAATTGCCACATACTCAGTGCGTTATATATCATAAAGTCACCTCATACTTTCAGTGGTGCGTTGGCCAACTTTCAGTAAAATGGCCCATGGAAAATTAATCAATCCTGAATATGCCTCACTTAGCACTATGCATGTGACAGTTTGAATAAGCGTGACCGTGTGCTGAGTGTGACTGAGACTATCAGTGTTCCCATCTCGTGCACGTTCTCTGACAACATCTCAGCTCAGTCAAGCTGCAGTATGCTGTCATTTTAACCAGCTCACTCCACCACGTCCAACACTTATGTAAACATGGCCCCACCGCTGCCAAGCACCGGTGCTGACGTACAGTAAACACCGCTGGCAAACAATGTGCTGCTTTCAAAGGCACTCTCAATTGTTTTCTTGTCCTCTTCTCCACAGCCAGAGGAGAGGGGAAGAAAAAAAAACAACACATTAACCACAGCTGAACTGGAACTGGAAGCAGAGCGATTATGTCAAATATTCCACACACTCTGCAAGCAGAACGATGGGAGCTAGGGAAGGTATTTGGCATATCAAAATATGGTTATAGAGTTCAGGTGTCTTACTTTTGTTATGGAAACTCATATCACCTAACAAGCCATGCAGATACAGCCTAACCCGCCCCCCAACGGACTGGCATCTACAGCAGTGTAAACTACAGCCTCACTGCTGTAGCGTTATGGCTTCTTTATTATATTTACCCATAGCTTTTTAAGCTCTGCCATTTCAGTACTGACATATTATTGCTTGGGTGACTCAACTGCAACTGCATAACACACTTGATACTGTATGCACAGGACATTAGGACAGCAGTTACTGATTGACTCGTTTCCTAGACAGCGCAAGTCTTTTACATTTAAGTATTTTACCTGATCCTGAATCCTTCATTCTAAAAAGCATAAGAAATCAATGACCAATTCTGGAAGCAAATGAAAACGTTAATTCTGGCCAATGTCACTTCAACTTTCCTATGAGCAAAGCTCACTCCTACTAGGCTGAACTTACAGAGCTTGACATTCACGCTGTGCTCCCAGCCCCAACGCTGCTACATGGCACCCTGCTAATCCCAAGCCCATGTCCCAAGTTAATTAAGAGCTCAGGGAGCACCCCTTCCATTTGGCTGGCATCTGGAGCCAGCCACAGATTAAACCAGGCTGGACGTTGCAGGCTAACAAAAAATACATAAAACAAGTATGAGAAATATGACGATACACTGTATCTGAGTTGCACATTTGTAGAAATATTTTTCTCTCCTACAAACGCAACATTACAGTTACGCCTTATCAAATTCTTTATTGCATGTGCACAAATCTTATCTTACAAGTCACAAATTCAGAAAATAATATGCTCACATTTTTGTTACAACACACCTATTATCAATAAAGGTGAAGTCATACTGTTTTTGTATTTTCTTTAATACTTTTCTAGCACAAACACAAGCCAATAACTACATCTGCTTGAATCTGCCACTACAAGTCTCAAATGCTGTTCATTTTATATCACGAAATGGCTCGTTCCACACGCCTCTACTCTGCACCAAATGTTTTATACACAAATCACTTATGCACCACATTTCTCACATAAACATGATGCAGTTGATTTGTGTAATTGTAACCAGAAGAGGTTCTCTCTTCAGCTTTACATTATTTGTATGTGACAAAGTTATTAAACCTGTTGGCTTAACAAGACCACATGTGCCCAAACGACCCCTTGATTGGCCAAAAGTGTCCTGAACAGTGCCCATGGCTACAGCCCGCATCTCTATGCTACAGTTACATTAATCGCTTTTGCTCCACATGCAACATTTGGTATAGAATTCAGACATGTAGGAACTTGTTATATAATTTGTTATGACAGATTCAAACAGTTTTTGACTTGTTGGTACTAGATGTTTGATATGGGTGTGTAATGTGTTATTGTAGCTAAATGTATGACTTTCTTTGTGACTTGTAGAATAAGATTTGTGTTATTGCAATGGATAATGTTGTTGTTTTGTGTTTGCAAGATAGAAAACAAAATGTATACACATTTGTATGTCCTAAAGCATTTTTCTCTGTGAAAACTGCATCGATAAACGTGACAATATTAGTTTCCAGACTTTCTACAACTACAAATTCCACTGACACAGGTGCTCAGATGTTTTGCGAATGTTCTGCCTCACAAATTGGACGTACGTGTGGTGCAATTTGCACTAACCCGGTTTTCCATTTACAGAGCCAGGGCTGTGTACTAAGAACACCAGATTTATTTTCAGCACACACACATAATGGATACCTAACGAACCAAGAGGAGATATTGTACTGGATAAGAATTGCTTACTGCAACTTAAAGGTTGTCCAATCACCTGGTAACAATTTTATTGACACTGCTTCTATTTGAATGAAGTGTTCCCAGACTGATATGAAGTTTAGAACAAATTGTGGAGCTTACAAGATAAAGATAGTCTATCCGGGATAGTCTTGTGGGACGGCCCCAGTTTTGCAAATCATATACTGTAGCCGCATGGCATGCATACATTATAGTCACTGCAATAGCAATACATGGAATTTACAGATAGTTAATATATAATAAAAACAAATGATTACTATACGATATAGAATTATATAACCCCTATTGTGATTTTGAAATTTTGGCTTTATTACCCCCGCTCCCCCAAGTAACAAGTAGTCAAAGGCATCCTCTACTACTGTTCACATAAACACAAGACACCCAAGAGGAACGCATGCAACGTCAGTGTTCAGGTTTGGCTCTTATGCAAGGGGTCATAAACGCATAATTATTTGTGATTTACCACCTTTGGATCTAATCTAGAGTTATGGCCTGCCTTGGGTTACTACATTAAAACTAATTATGGCAGAAATGAGTGAGAACTAATCTAAGAGACAGACATTACATGCAATTTCAGGGGAAGGTAGCCTAAGCTCTGTGTATTTCTAGCATTCTCCGACTGAGCTCTGACACAGACAGACACAATCACCCTGAAGCACTACCCCCAATCCTAAGCAGTCACTTAACTGACTGCCATTTCCCTCTGACGGGAACCTCTGAGGTGGTGGATACGTTTCCCCAATGCCCTGAAAAAGTGACTAACTATTCTAGAGCTTATAGGCCAACGAGAAAACAAACAACCAGAGTGCAGAAAAGTAAGCAAGCAATATTTTCATTTGAAAACTAAAAAGGAATGCTCTATTTGTTCACCTTATCTTGTAGAGAATAACTATTTTATTATACCTACCATAGTGTCTGTGTATTGGGGTAGCACATGAGAAAGAAAATATTATCAAACAAAAATTTGACAAAAGTTCAAAAGTGTTTTTGACTAACTTGTGTTTGGTCAATGCTCCATTTGTGTCTTTCTGTGGGTGAAGAAAACCGACATGGCTGCGTGCAGATACTAGGAGGTACGTGTGTGTACGTGAACACAATACTTTAGGATAAACTAAACACAAACACTTCCACTGTGTAAACTACCAAAAAATATTGCCAAAGTATACACAAGAGACTAATGTTCTATTTGGCAGATATTCTCATATGATGAGAACAGCATATATTCTGTATCACTGACAGGCAGTGTCCATATGCAAAGGATTTAAAACTGTACGGTATTTGATGTCCGTCTACAAATGAGCCGGAGAGCAACATGGATGGCGTTTGAAATATGATGGGAGCTTCCAATATGTTTTTGATATTAACAAAAAACAAACTCTTCATGAATACTTTTGAAAACATTGAACATTAGTTGTATAAGACAACAAACACTCTCCAAAGGATTGCATAGAGTCTGAAAGGAGTTTCAGAAGTAGGCCATGTTTAGCTCAGTGAGCAAACAGTATACGATGGTGGTGACATCCTCCCTCATTATTGGTTTCTAAGGAGAAACAAATGTGGTGGAGGGGAGAAAGTTAACATGGCTCCGCCTCCCTACATGGGTTGTGGAAGTGGAGTTACAGGCCAAGCCAGGGAGTGTCACTACTTTTACAGGCAGACACTTGCTCACCTGACCTGCCATGAATTACCAGAAGGCAACAATCAAAAGCAAAGCTACAATAATAAACAATTAGAAAGGCTAAATATAACAATTTGGAAAATGTAATGAATGTTGCCAGTCAGGCCTATGTGCAACATGCTATATTTTGAGAAAACATTTGATGCATTGGTTAGCTAAAACATTAGCTCTGTGCGACTGTGTTCCTTCCTAGATTTCTACAAAGACATTAGGAATATTTCTAAAAATACATGAGCTGTGATGTGCATGACTACCATGACAATACCATGACAACACTAATAACAGGGATGCAGTGTATTGTATTGGTAAATAGAAACATTCTACATATTTTTTTAAACAAGCATGGAAACATCATAAAAATAGATGATATACCAATTCTAAAAGCATGAGTAGGCTACATCGCCATTTCCATCCCACTGGTGTTATGACTCTTCTATAAATGGTTTCTATGTGTATACGGATAATTCTAGGACTGAAATACTATACATTCACATTTGGTGACTTTCAATGATATGTGAAAGCAGTCTGCTTATTTGTTTTGTGCATTATTTAAGTGTTTTTACAGCTCTTTGTATTTGGTGCGGCCCCCACCCCCTCCTTCGCCATCTAGGATAATAACTGCAGGGCCTGGCATCACCCAAATCACTATAACAACAGAGCTGCAACCACTGGCTGCAACGCACTAGCTTACTGTACAGTACGATAAGATCTCTCCCAGTACAGTAAGATCTCTCCCTGGTTAAAAAAAAAACGTTATTTATACTTACGGTACATATATATTTTGCGTTCAGTGTACACATTTACTTTTATAATTGAATACGTACAATAAACTGAGACGTGCACTCACCCTCCTCATAATCGATGGTGTACCTGTTTTTTTCACATCAGCTGTTATTGATGTTTGTCCATTCTAGTGAAATGCACTCTTCAAAAGTCCCGCTTTCTCTAAAGATCGAAGTTCTTCACTGTCGAAAACTATCATCACTTGAAAAAACATGTCGAAAATAGGGAGCTGTGCGTTAGCTGCTGCTTCGGCGCAAACTACCTCTCAACATCTTGAAACAAATGGCTAGCTAACTTCTACACACAGGGCTAACTACGTTACTCCAGCTAGCGCTACGAAATTCAAATACTAAGCTCTTGATTTGAAACGTAAGACTTGAAACACTCTGTTGATAGACGTCCACATACAAAATAATAAACGCTCAAATCGTATAATTTCTTCGAAAGTTAACAAGACAACACAAAGTATTCCGTTGGTGCTGCTTAAGAAAAAAAGAGTGTTTCTTTGTAGATCAGACTCGCGAGCATCCTCGATGCACTTGTTGCGAGTAATTTGTAAGGGGAGGAGCTACGGACTGGTTAATAGCTACTGGTTGACCACGGCGTGACCATTCTGATGACAGCCAATAGTTTCTCTATTAATACGGCTGTGGCCGTGTAAACACGCCTACATTGAAAGGGCTCCATTGAAGAAAAGAAGGCAGTGCTTCTTGAGATGATGTAAAACTGAAGTCCTATTTTGAGCTCATAAGGTATGTGTTTTTCTGTGAGCTTGAACAAACAGGACTAGACAATCCAGTTATTTGATGTTAAGCTGCTTCCTCTTAGTATTAATTGCATATTATTTGTCTGACATTCCCTTATGCCCAAAGGCAAACACATGCTAGGTGTAGAAACACAATGTGCAAACAAGATAGTGTCAAGATTAAATATCTTTAATATATGTTTCATGTCACACAAATATGCAAGTGTTAAAATTTATTAAAATTGGTGACATACATCCAGAAAGATAGATAAACATGTAGGCCTACAGTATATAGTCTACTGCTGTATAGCATAATCTATATATAAGAGAGAGAGAGAGAGAGAGAGAGAGAGAGAGAGAGAGAGAGAGAGAGGCCTACCTATATTAAATCAAATGATAGCAAAACACTTGGGCGTAGATTTCGTTTGAACATTGGGAGGAACATAATAAAGCGTGGGGTCTTTCCCCAGAAGATTTAGAAAATTCTGGCAAAACGTTAAGTTCCAAATATTAAGAACCCGGAGAAAGTTGTATCGTCATCCTCATCAGCAAAGAGGCCGTTGTAATGCTCTCCCCCAGCCACCTGCAACCACACTTTATCCCCAACGTCTAGATGTAACACAGCGCCCCCTGCTGCCTGATCCTCGCTGCTCTGATAAGTGTCCGTAGTGTGGATGACTCTCACCCCATTTCTCACCAGGGCCACTTTAACGTTTCTGGAGAAAACAGTGATGTGGTATGTGAAGTAGTAAGCCCCTGATACGGAGCATGTGAATCTCCCTGTTAGCAGATCATAGTGACTCTGTTGGTTGTAGATGATCTTGTCAAACCGTATGGGGGAATTGGTTGCTGGGAGTTTGCTATTCTCCGTGAGACCTACAGAAAAAGCACTTTTGGGGATAATGAGCGTGTCTCCTTTTTGTCCCTTCTCACCAGTCTCTCCTCGAAGCCCCCTCTCTCCACGATAGCCAATATTGCCTTTGTGACCAGGAACGCCAATGTCTCCTTTGGGGCCTGGCCTCCCGGGGGGTCCCAAGGGTCCCTGGATTCCTCGGTCTCCTTGAGGGCCTATTTCTCCCATTACTCCCTGTGCACCAGAAGGCCCTTCTTCCCCTCTGGGCCCTTGTGGGCCTGGTAACCCAAGCTCTCCCTTATTTCCTTTTAAGCCAATGGGTCCCTGCACTCCTTGTGGTCCCATCTTTCCTGGTGCCCCCTTTTCTCCACCATCACCTCTTTTTCCTTTAGGTCCTAATAGGCCATCTGTACCTGTTTCATTTAAAGGCTCAGATTAAAAAAAGAAAAGTAAAAGTAGTCTAAAGTTACAAGATAGGCTTGTCACAATATAATACCCATACGATACACTTGAATAAACGGTTCAGGATCAATAAGTGGATACTATTTGACATGACAGCCTCATGTATATGCAAATATATTTACATTTTCATGTCATGTCTGTTTAGAAGATTCTTACCTATTTCGCCTTTGTCTCCTTTAAGACCATCTTTTCCTGCTAGTCCACGAGCACCAACTTCACCTGAAGAAAGATTAAAAATAGTTAATATACTGTACATGACATGAAATGATATGTGTTGTCCACCAGGGTGGACATTTGTATTCCTCTTCTCTCTGTCCTTACACAGGCCTGCAGCTCTGACCTTCAGCATATAACAATATTGTATTGTTAGTTGTCTTCATTTCAAGTTAAACTTTTTTGTTTCGCTTTTACATCATATAAACCAAATGCTTGGCTTGGGAAAATGTTTATTCTTTTTTTTTTTCTTTAACTTACCTTGATCACCTTTCTCCCCCCTGAGTCCGTCACGACCATCTCTGCCAGGCATTCCGTTGTGTCCGGGATCTCCTGGTATTCCAGGAAATCCACAGACACAGCCTTTGGTTGGAGTCTCTTCTTGTGAGACACACCTTACAACCAACAGGAGGCGCAAGAGAGCAACACAGCACCATATCCTCAGCATCCTGTTAAATCTCAACCCAACTAAAATACCCACGATGCAACACTTCTATCTCAATAAGTCCTCAACCAGAACACAGCCTAGTTCATCATGCTATGTTCAAATAGCTAATGCATCTAGGTCATCTTCAGACAGGCATACATTTAGACTGGTTGACAGCTGAACATAATGTCAAATACTAACTGTACAAGACCTTTGGACAACAAGTGACATAACATCTTCAAGGCTGCATTTCCATTGGTCTGTGTATTTTCCGTTTACTTATTTGGTCTGCCCCTGTCAGTTTGTTCCACATGACGTGTTCTCCTTTAGATGTTATCCTGCCTCTTAGGAGCTAATAATCAGCTTGGAACCACTGTTCAGCTTTTCCCACAGCGTGAAGAAACACGTTGTCCTCCTATAGTGTAAAACACTATGCAAATGGATACATATAGTGTCCACAAATTCCTTATAGTTCTAAAACAAAAATGGTTAAGATGATGGATGCCATGGTTATATCCCTTCCTTTGGTTTAATTTCCTTTTTAAAGGTCATCAAAATACAGAAACTGGCATGTGATTAGTAGATAAAAAACAGATGAATAAAGATGGTAATTTATGCATGATACTTTCATGTATTGAAACACCAACAGTGATTGGAAAATTGACCTCATAAATGTAATTGCAACCATAAAACTTGACCTTTTAAGTTGACGATACAAAGTCCACACTATAAGACTCACAACAGACTGCTTTTGATGTTTTATTTAATCACACGTCTTATTTCTCCTGATTGTATTTCTTAGACATCATGTATTTTCCTAGAGTGAGTAAATACAAAACTATCCCATACAAATGTATTCATGTTTTGCAAACTAACATTAAACTAATCAAACTAACAAACAAAACGTTCTTAAAAAAGGTTTTGCTCTGGCCTTGGAGTTTTGTTAATGAAATATTGTCTAATACATAATATAATAAATAGGCTTTTGGTGATACAGAAAAACTGAAACTGAGAAAAAAGGTGCAAATATCATAGAAACCAACAATTCTGAAAACACAAGATCTACCGTTGACCCCCACATTTGTATTTCACATAATAAACAAATAGATATATTTCCAAGCTTTATTTCTGCGATTTCCCTCCACACAATGGCCTTCAAACATAAATATATTTCAAAGCATATATTCAAGCAGTAGCCAATGGAGACATCGGTATCATACTTTTTAACAAAATAAATACATCAAGGACAAAATTCTGATCTCTAGGCAATACTTTACAATGGCACTAATCAAAATGGTTATTGATACTCTTCAGACTACTCACAGTTTGAGGCCAATACACCATCAGGCACAACTAAGTTCATGGTGAAACACTGTAATAGAACATTGCTGTGATGAACAATGAGACATAAATATACTGTATGTACATGAACACAAACATAAAATTCAGAATAACACATGCTGTAACACTGGCTTACAATATTTGGTTATAATGTACAACACAACTGACTTGAAAGAGCTTTCAATACTTGCCTCATCGTAAGATTACATTGATGGTAAAATAATTTAATTTAACATTATGCAATCAGAGGGGATGGGAGAAAACAGATCTAGCATAATTGTTGGACAAAGGCCAAGCCTAAACAATAACTGAGGTAGAGGTACAAATTATATAAAACATCAATCAATCAATCAATCAATCAATCAATCAATCATTCAATCAATCAATCAAACAATAAATCAATCATTCACATGGACACAGAATATTATCTTTGCTTTCAAATCCCAATATAAAACCACAAGCACATCATCAAGTAATTATCATTCATAATTCTTATATTTGTTGTATATTATCAATAAAGCATAAGTGTTTTTGTTAATTAATGACAGCGGATCATTTAAGTTAAGTGTCTTAAGACTGCTGATGTAAAGGCGTCAGGTTTGGGGACTGAAAAGAAAGCAGCTATTAGCTGTGTGTGTGGGGCGCTACATGATTTGCCGGTGCATGCCATAGCCTGTCATACCGGACTGGGACGCTCCGCGGTTGCTGCCCATCTGCAGGCCGATCAGACTCTGGCCCTGGCGCAGCTGCTCCTCTGTGAAATCCCGACGGTAACCCTGGGCTTTCCTACCAAACGGAACACAAGAGGGGGGTGGGGCAGATTCAATGAGCTGGAGGTCACACGGATTGAGCACCGAGAGGCAAGCAATGGGAATGATGCCCATGTTTCCCCCTATGTAGTTCCAATCCGCTTTCTATCATACCTGTGGAACGAGTCGCGGTCCCCTCGGTAATGGCCATCATCCTTTGTGACGGCCAAGCTGCCAAGAGCCATTAGGGTTCTCTGCACAGCTGCCATGTCTTTCCCTATAACCAGAACACAGAATAACACAAATACATTGTATGAACTGAATGATAAATGGACTGCATTTATAGAGCACGTTTCTAACCTCCCAGCCAATAAAAGCGCTGTACAGTTTTGCCTCACATTCACCCATTCACACACCGATGGCGGCGTCAGCCACGCAAGGCGCCGCCTGACCATCGGGACCAGTTAGGGTTTTAGGTGTCTTACTCAAGGACACTTTGGTAAAGAGATAGCGGGGTTCGTACCAGCAACTTCTTAATCACCTGGCGCTCGGCTCTTTCCACTGTCGCCCCTATTATGTATTATACTGTATATCTTGAAAGGTATAGTTACATACATCCGCATTGATGACAATCAAAATGAATTATATTCACCTGTAAATAATGCAGTAGGTGAATAGTAGGGTGTAACTGAGGGTGCCATGCAAGAGATGCCACAGAGCAAATGAGCAGCTTTACCTTCCCATAGGTCCACAGTTTGAAAGATGTCAGTGGTGATGACTCCATAGACTTCTGTTGCTTGAAGAAACTGAGAGATCTTCTCCATCTGTTTAAAAGCCATCTGAGTCTCCGGAATCTTCTTTATAGGCTCCTTTCCTCTGGGATAAAGGCTGTTAATAAGCCGACAGAGAATCTGGGAGCAAGAGAGATGGCAAGATAAAATGGCTGGAGTACGATGTCAACAGCAAGGCATCAGTTGATCAATTGAACTGATTATTAGTAAACATAATGATACAAAAACTATATATAAAAGAAAAATTATTGAAAAAAACAAGATATTTATTGAATACTTGGAATATTAATGGAAGTAATACATTATGTTCAATTGTCCTTTGCATTGACCTGTTTTGTTACCGTTTCTAAATATATAACATTCATTCATGCTCTATCTCAGGTTAATAATGTAAAATAATTACAAAACATTTAGTAAGAACATTTTTGACTGTAAGGTCCCTATAAATTTAGCACAGCAGATATACTACTGAACACCAAAACTTAAATAATTGAATATAGTGCTATTTTAAGAATCGGTAGTTAGACACTCACAGTCCCATCCATCAGCCAGTTCTGGAAGTTCTGCCTTCCTGGCTGTGGTCTCTCTAGATTCCCACCACACTGTGCTAATATCCAGTCCACCAGTCTGGTCTCAAGCTCTGGGTCATACTTCTGTTCAATCTTCTCCTGCACCTCCCGGCTTAGTCCATAGATAGGTCCCCTGTTCGCCATGGCAGCTCCCACAAGTCTAAAGGACCATTCAGACACACAGCAAACCTGAAGCCTGAATACTATTTAAAAATATAGGCATTCGTAGATCACTAACTTTCCCAAATAATACTGTAACTTCTTTAAAACTACTTTAACGTTCCTCTTTAAAGCTGCTTTCATCTGTTTGTCATGCTTGCATCCCCAGAGACGCTGTGCCTAGAGGAATGGGTGTGGTCCTTGGCAGCTGTCCCGTTAAAGGACAATCACCACGATTACTATGGCAACACTTACATATGCGGTCAGAAGCACATGCGTGTATAGTTACAGTTATAGTGTATTATTGGAGCATAGACTAAATAAAACAAACAAAAAAAGTTAAATAATAAGATTAAGATTAGACTACATTAGCCCATATAACCCACATTCAAAATCACGTATGCATTAGGATGATTAGGTAACCTACGTCGTTATTATTGCGTAGAATATAGGCGTCAAATAATGATGATGTTCGCACTTCGCGGCAATTGCAAAAGGCACGACGAAGGACAATGAGAGCAAGAAATAAGAACATAATTAATTTGTCAAAAATTTAGATTTAGAATATAGAGTGCTGGGATAGAGAGATATTATGTTCCTTACCGTCCGGCGTGTGTTGCTGTTAATTCCGCTGAGATTGTCTTTGAGAAGATGCTGGGGCACCCATAAGCGATAAGGTGGTGTGTGCGTGCATAGGGCGAGGCTGGGTCTTGGTCCAAAAGTGGCACGCTGGCCAGTTTATATGCAAGTCAGTGCGTTGAGGAGGAGTCCCTAGAGACTCACTACACAGAATGCGACATAGCCTACACCGGACACACTGGCACGTCAATAGTCACTGTCCCGTCAATCAATACGTTATATTGTAAAAGGTATAGGCTATCATATACAGTATATAAATATGCCATGGTTTTAAGAGTAGGCTATTATCTATCGAGGCCTATATTCTTTGCCAAAAATGTTTTTGTCAGAATTAAATCTTTATTCCTGGGACCTGCCACACGACAAGTCAAACATATTTTTTAAGACGATGCTCCAGCTTCACTCATGGTAATGTGCCAAGCAGTGCCATGTTAATAGAGCTAGGTAAACGACAGTCACAAAGGGATATTGTCTCCTGCAGTCTGTCCCTCACTTTCAGTAATGGAGGCTATTGCTCTTATTTTATTGAGTTAAGAGTTAGGCTATTTCAGGTGGATTAATGTTTGGCAGACGTAATGCATTTCAGTTTCTGTTCAAGCCTAGGCTTTCACTAAACACTTAGCACAAAAATATCTTTCTTGCAACCAATGCTTTCTCATATGCATTAAGTATGCTGGATGTTTAAATTTCATTTCAGAGAAGTAATTGTAGCATTAAGTGTGAGTGAAAGGTCACAGTCGCAGATGCTGGTTTGGCTTCACCTCATTGAACAGTCTAGTTAGTTGTCTGTTCCATGTGAATCAACAACCCAGTGGAAACAGCAGGCATGGCCATTTATGACTTCACAATCCACAAATACATCAACCACTTGTACAATGTTCCACAGAGCAAAACAAAGTCAACCAGAAGGTACTACAAAAGCTGATACGGCCCGCACGTCAATAATCTAATAAGCATATTTGATCCATTTTCCTATATGGGGTGTTAACTACAATGCCCTTATTTGTAAATGCTATTTAAAACTATAAGGTCATTGATGTTTGCCATAGCTTCCACTTAGTTATTAAAGCGTTGCATTTTTTATGTGGAAAAATCCATTATTGTGGTCACCATTGACTGGCCTTTCAGGCAGCGCTCGGGTGTGCATTGCTACTAGTGCATTCTGTGTTCAAGCATAGACCTCCACTTTGTGTGCAAAGGCTTTATTTGCCAAAACAACAGATTAAAAAAAAAAGAGAGACATATACTAGAGATCTAAGGTACAGGATTGGAAACCTGGTCCAACAGTGGTAACAGAGCGAGACCATGAGTTAATGAAAGTTGACAAAATAAAACAATATACATACTGGTAAAGGCACAAACAACCTGATTGTATAAAAAAAGGGATAACTTCCTTTCAATACAGTTTGCGGCATCTGTAATAGTACGCTATATAAAAAATAAAAATAAAAAACCCCCCCAACAAACAACCCTGTGGCAAAAGAAGGTTGGAGAACAAAACAGGATAGGGGAACGTATATTTGGCAGAGAGATGGGCATTGTCTGACACCCCCCCCTCCCCCACTCCTCAGACCATGGTGGTCAACTTGTCTATGAGGTCGTCTATGGTGTACACCATCAGCTTGATGTCATCCTTGTCGGCCATGCGGTGCTGGCCTTGCCTGCGCAGGATGATGTCCACGTCGGTGCTGAGCACGCGCTCCGCCACCTGCATAGAGATGTGCCAGGGCACGTCATCGTCCTTCAGCCCGTGGATGAGGCGCACGGGGCAGGTGATGGGGATGGGGCTCTGGAGGATGCAGTGGTTCTCAGCCTCGCGCAGGAGCTCCATGCTGAGCTTGTACGAGCCCTCCTCAGAGTGCTTGGAGGGCATCGCCCACTCGCCCCGGTCCTCGCACTCCTTCCGCGTCTGGGCGTACGGGAGACATTTCAAACAGGTACAGAATATTACAAGTAGGTATTATCATTTAGTCATTACAGTCAACTGTAAGGGAGGAGCTACTCTGAGAAACCCAGAAACTCTCCTGACAAAAACTATTTATTGAAAAACTTTATTTTTATAAACATGCCCTGACTTTTTTGTGAGCAGGAGAATATGTCAAAGATGATTGTAATATCCAGAAATGATCACACATGGGGCCAAATCTGAGTTGATTGACAGAATGATTTTGGCTCAAAATATGTTGATAGATTTCAAAATGAGTCAAGCCCTTTCAGGTCCATTTGTGCAACAAAACTGACTAAAGCATTGGAACAACGTTCAGTAGGGGACTTTTAAGTCCTGTACAGAGTGGAAAGAGAAGCCATTGCTTCAGTGTAAATCACCACAGTGCACGAGGCTTAAAAGCACTTCCCAGTGAACCATGACTCGTGGTTTTCAATGTCAACACCACCTACACACAGGATTAAGACACACTGCTATTAGACCCTTGAATTATCTACTGTAGGACCGTTGTGGAACAACTATGGGATACTCTAGGTGCTTTATGCAAGGATTTTTAACAGGCCTTATATCTGTCAATTGGAACCCATAACATTCAGCTGGGAGACACCTAAAGTACTAACTATCCTATACTAAATGTGATACCGTTTACAATATTTGGTACAGTATTGTGTAGTTCTCCCCATTTTTGTTATATGGGAATATCTCCTTTTCCCCACCTCCATAGGAAGAGAATTGAACATTGTGACAAAGTGGTCAGCTGCTGTAGAGATGCCCACCAACGCTGCAGTCTTCTCTGGTCGTGCAATAGCAGCGAGCAACATGAGCCAGCCCCCCATACTCGCACCCACCAGGATCTACGTACACATAGGAAGACCATAAGACAATAAGTGAAGCATCGTTGCTCAAGAAGAAATCCAGACAATGCTTTTATAAAATGTACTGCTTAACTAAAATCAATAACAGAGAACCGAGGCCTAAACCATTAGAGCAATACAAACATTTACTGCCATTAGAAAGAGGAAAGTGCCATCTTCTGGAGCCACAGTGCAACAACAACCATGGTCACATATGATTTACCACTAATGGTTCTAATACAGAAACTGTTTTAGCAATATTGCTCAGACAAATACAAGTACCTGTGGGCCCTCTACCAACTCATCCAAAGCAAAAAGTACATCCTTCTTAAATGTGCCGATGGTCCCCTCTGCTAATAAGCCATCTGAGGACCCGTGACCTGTGTAGTCAAATCTAGGACAGCACAAATACAAGTCAAACATTGTACAAATGTGTGATTTTGCAAGGCGTATGCATTTAATTAGGAAACATTATTGCTTTTATGAGCTAGGTGAGTCTATAGGAGTGTACTGAATGAACAGCAAACCATTTTGGAAACAAGACAACATACTCTAAAGGATTCTAAACATGTTTGTGCATGTAACTGCAGTGTATGCCAATTTTTAATATAACAATAATCTTCTAACTATGTTCATTATTACAATTTATCAAATTAGAAGTCTGTAGTGATAGATAAGCAATATTATATGAACTGGTTTCATCGTGTTTTCTCTAATATGGCAGTATTTGTAGACTATTGTTTTCCAGACCCATAAACCAACCAGGAATTAGACTGTCCTTTATAAAACGGTTAGATTTGGTTCAGAGCAAAACAACATGATGTTGTACTATGAAACCTTTGGCAAACAAGTCAGTTGGAATATAGTGTCAGTGACATGAGCAGTTTGTCTAGGTCTGTTGCTCAATTACATTCAGTAACCCCTCTGAAAGTATCTTCTTCAATTGCACTCATCATGGTTTGAGGAGACAACCCTTCGTACAGCTAGAAAAGCATGCGCTTAATTAATTAATTAATTAATATAATAGTAGTATGGTCGCAAGTATTCACATGAATAATTTGAATCGCATACCTGAGGTATGAGTGCCCAAGGGATTTACAAAATTCCTCCAGTGCTTCAGCCTTCTGGCCATTCATGTTGGAACCATAACCTGAGAGGAAGATTACTCCTGGACTCTTCCCTTTCACTCTTCTGTAGGCAATCTTCGGTAAGTCTGGGCGGGTAGCATATTGAACAGTGGACTTCTGTCTTGCTGCTGAAACACATAAAAGACGGAGACCATTTGCATCTTGCTGATATATTGCCTCTCCTCCTACATACGTTGTCTATCTGGTAATATGGACACAACGGGTACTAAAACGTTTATTATTAATAGTGTTTAGCAGGATTTGAAATACTTTTGATTAAACTGAAAGGAACATACCGGTAGGCTGTAAACCTAAACCAGGGGTCTGCAACCTGCGGCTCAAGAACCCCTCTACAGTGGCTTTGACCAACATATAGAACTTAATCTAGGTGTTGCCCCTCCCACCCTGATATCTCAAATTATATTTTGTATTGCCAGCTTGTGTCCTCTGATAGGCCAGTATACAAATGGATCTAGTCCAGTCAACATTGTGAGTGTACATAGTTGGGCAGATTTAGTATATTCTGTTTTCAAGTCACCAGAAACTGTTAATCTTTGCGGGAAAGCATGCATCCCCTAGCATTTCACTGTCCCCCCGGTTAAAAATCACCCATGGGGAAAACGTGAATGAACTCTCATTTGTGTCTACTAGTAATGTTTATAGGCTACCTTAGTATAACATTTTTCTGCGGCTCCAGACAGATAAATACAAAATGTTATGTGCGTCAAATGGCTCTTAGGTTGCAGACCCGTGGCCTAAACTAATGTCAACAAAATCTGGATGGCGCATTTACTACTGGTACTACTGCGCCAAAGCATGTGATTTAAAGAAATAGATCGGCATATCGACGCGAAATTACATAATACAACCTTTGCAAGCAGCTGATGCAAAATAACTGCGAACGTGGTTACTAGCGGTCAGCCAACGTCTGGAATTTCAGTTTAAACTACCATTTAAACTACGTTTAAACGCGGTTGCTGAAAGGTACTGTGAAGTGCTCAAAATATTTGCACGACAGGGCCTGTGCATGCCACTCCCCCTTACGTGTTTTTAAAACACCTTGTACAGTATGTCTAGACTCGATATTATGGTACAGGAAAAGAATAGTCTGAAATAAAGCCTTGCACTAACCTGACAAACGATTCGACGACAACGCAGTGACCCCTCCATTATTTAAAAACAGTGAAAGTCCTCTGCCACAGGACCTCAGCGCAGCGGCTGCCATAGTTCTCTGCGTTTTCGGTCCTACCAACGAGGTAATAATATCGCGAGAAGACAAGAGTTTGCTCGGATTGAGATATGTTTCTCTCGTGGTTTCTCTAGCACTAGAAGTCTTGATGACATGTGATGTTCACCACACGTAGGCTACAGCCAGCCAGGTTAAAATTTAAGATAGATTTACCCATATATAACTGGTATTCTTAAATACGTGTTTTGCTTATATTTTTAATTCGGGGAAAACAATCCAAGAGTAGGCCTATCGTAATAAAAAAAAACGTTTATCACTAGGCTTCAGCTAACAATAAGAAAAAATAACATCAGCGATAGGGAATTGTTTTATTTTTTCAGGAAGTATATGTGCTTTAACAGATTATTCATACTGTGCAACAAGATGTCAAAATTGAACGCAAGCCGTGAAACAGTTTAACATTATTAAATATATATATAGTTGTGTAACTGAACGGTTAAATTAATGTATTTTCAGTATATTTCCCTTTCATTCATGTTTAACATGTATAATTTACAAATGTAATGTTGCTGTGACTGTCATGTGAAGTGTCCCGCATGACATGACTCAGATCGTCACAGGCGGAAGGTCATGGAGAAATAGCACAGAACGGAAGCCGAGGTAAAAACCTATCCGCCATTGTGAAATATGGTAAGGGATATTTCTAGCAAGGCATTCGTCTCATAATGGCTCATGAGTAATAGACTGTAGACGACATCGTAGACGTTCGAACTTATTATTAATCAGAAAGTCGCCATCGTAAAGAGCAACGCTACGTTGTTAAGAAGGTCTGACAACAGGAGGAAAACATCGCCTGTACAGCGTGATTGGATAACCTGAGACGCGCTAGAAGAAGCACCGAAGTGCATAGGCAGAAGATACCGTTGACAGACACGAACAGCTATCGGCTTCGGCTCCTGGAGGATGTCTGCGACCGCTGTCGATCCGGTTCGTATTTTAACATCTGAATGTTACCCCACGTATTAATATTCTACATAAAAATGTGTCAACAGTTCAATCGGCTTGGCTAATATTGTAGCCCAGAGTACACGGTGGGCAGGCATGTCATACAGTGTCAAACAGCCAAAAAGCTTTGATAGTTGAGAGCTATCGTCTGAAATGTTGGCGATTTCTTTACCGTACCGGTACTGTATAGCAGCGGCTGCAAAATGCCAACAATGTCCAACTGTAGCTGGTGGCTGTGTGCACTGCTGGCCAATGCGGCATGTTCATGTGTTTTGACACCAGGCCACTAATGCAAACAACCTGTAATGCTACATCCAGCTTGTTGCTGAACGTTAATAGGCCTACCGGTATTTATGATGTTCTATATGTAAATTTGCTTATTTATGTAGTCAATGACAGTATGTACTAATATCTCGTCCTTGGTTTGTCGATTTCAGAGACCCAAAGGACAAGGAAATAAAGGTATATAAGTACAGCATTTGACATGAATAGTCCTGTGTCAATGCCCTTTATTCTGTCACTTGTTGATGTTCATAATACTTTAATAAACAGTGATATGTGATGACCTAATATCCCCTCTGTCCACCCAGTGCCAAACGGAACAATGCATCAAAAGGATGGTGTGAACGATGATGACTTTGAGCCTTACATAAGCAGCCAGACAAATCAGGTAGTATCCCACAGTAGATCGGGGGTAATCAGTGGGGAATTTGATGTCTACTTTATATAAAGTTTATGCTTTCTGCTGATACACCATGTGTACCTCTTCTCCAGAGGGCTGTTGATAAAGGTATAATATCTTCCACGGAATAGTCACATGCTTCAAGCTAAGAAAATGACCGCTGTGGCTCCTGCCAATTTAATGTTATATTATGAATGTTATGTTTGTGTGCCTGAATAACAGTCCTAGATGGTGTAATCAGGTTTACCTGATTAAAATGCATAATATCTAACGCTAATGGATTAATTGACCGTTTAATAGATTATGGCTATCTCTCCCAGTCATTCACCATCGGCCTCTCTTCACAGAACAACAGCTACCCACAAATGTCTGACCCATACATGCCCAACTACTATGCCCCATCCATTGGCTTCCCATACTCCCTTGGAGAGGCGGCTTGGTCTACGGCCGGAGACCCTCCCATGCCCTACCTTACCACCTACGGACAGATGAGCAACGGCGAGCCTCACTTCATCCCGGACGGCGTGTTCAGCCAGCCGGGCGCGCTGGGAAACACGCCTCCCTTTCTCGGTCAGCCCGGCTTCAACTTCTTCCCAGGGAACGCGGACTTCTCCACGTGGGGCACCAGCGTGTCCCAGGGCCAGTCCACGCAGAGCTCCGTCTACAGCAGCAGCTACGGCTACGCACACAGCTCCTTGAGCCGGGCCATTGCCGACGGGCAGGCGGGCTTCGGCAGCGATAGCCAGCTCAGCAAGGTCCCGGTGTTGAGCGGTGTAGAGCAGAGCATGTCGGGCCTCAAGCTGGGCGCCGACATGGTGGCTAGCGTCACCAAAGCGGTGGGCTCCCCTCTGGGGGGCGCGAGCGGCGCGAGCATGCCCCCATCCATCAGCTCCTTGGCCCCTATACCGTCCTCGTGGGCGGCCATTGCCAGGAAGCCGGCCAAGCCGCAGCCCAAGGTGAAGCCCAAGGGCAACATGGGGATGGGGGGCAACGCCGCCGCCATTCCCCCGCCTCCGATAAAGCACAACATGAACATCGGCACGTGGGACGAGAAGGGCTCTTTGAACAAGCCCCCGCTAGCTCAGGCCATGATGCCCCCCCAGACCATGGTGAGCCAGCCCCTGTTGACCCAGCCCCAGGCCCTGCTCCAGAGCCCCCTGGCCCCCCAGCCCCCCCAACACCACCAACACCAGCCCCAGGCCCTGCTCCAGGGCCCCCTGCCCCCCCAACCACAACACCACCAACACCAGCACCAACAGCACCACCACCAGCAGCAGCAGCAGCAATTCCACCTCCAGTCTCTTCAGTCTCCCCAGCACCCCCACGCTCTCAACCAGCCCCACCCCCATATCTCCTCTCACCCTGGCCCACCACAGCCCCTCCACCACCACCCCCAACACCACCAGCAGCAGCAGCAACAGCCCGGCCCCCCTCCAAACCGCTGGGTGGCCCCCAGGAATCGGGGTGCCTCATTTAGCCACGCCGGTGGGATGGACTGCTTCGGCCTGGGGCCAGGTCTCCCGCCGAGCGGCTCCCTCTGCTCGGGCGAGGTGCACCCCGTGCTGGAGAAGCTGCGCGTCCTCAACAACTACAACCCCAAAGACTTCGACTGGAGCCTGAAGAACGGCCGCGTGTTCATCATCAAGAGCTACTCGGAGGACGACATCCACCGCTCCATCAAGTACTCCATCTGGTGCAGCACGGAGCACGGCAACAAGCGGCTGGACGCCGCCTACCGCTCCCTGGCCGCCAAGGGCCCGCTCTACCTACTGTTCAGCGTCAACGGCAGCGGGCACTTCTGCGGCGTGGCCGAGATGCGCTCGGCGGTGGACTACAACGCCTATGCCGGCGTGTGGTCGCAGGACAAGTGGAAGGGCAAGTTCGAGGTGCAGTGGGCGTTCGTCAAAGACGTGCCCAACAACCAGCTGCGGCACATTCGCCTGGAGAACAACGATAACAAGCCAGTGACCAACTCTAGGGACACTCAGGAGGTGCCTCTGGAGAAGGCCAAGCAGGTGCTGAAAATTATTGCCACTTTCAAGCATACCACCTCAATCTTTGATGACTTTGCACATTATGAGAAACGGCAGGAGGAAGAAGAGGCTTTGAGGAGGGTGAGATAAATACACGCACGTGCGCACACACACACACGCAGTAATGTAATACCATGGTTAAGATGGGGGACGAGACGGCTGAGTTTAATTTGCTTTTAATATAATTAGGTGTGTCAGGCGATTACAACATTTAATTGTGATTAAGTAAATGCAAACATTTGCACAAAGCTGGAACATCTTGTTGTACAAATATAACACGTAAAACATTTTGGTTAAATTTTTAAAAGGTCAAAATATGAGGTTTGTTAATCAAAATGAATTACGCAAAGCGTGCGATTAATTCCGATTAAACATTTTTAGTCGTCTGACAGCCCTAAATATAATCGTTTTTCATTGGTTTAGGTTGTTTCAATATATTTTCATGTTGTTTTGGTCAGTCCTTTAACTCTAATTGTGGTGGCAGCAGGTCTGTGTCAGAGGGACTTTCTGATGTCTCCGTCAGCATTTGCCATTGCTCATCAGCACATCCAAGAAATGTTTGTGTCTCATCCACCATCTTGTTCTGTTGAGAGATTGCTAGTTTGCCCCTGTGGCGTTCAGACAGTTTTTTTTTGTTTTTTTTGGTGGTTTCCCAGAAATACCCAACATTCCTAGCATTCCTTTCTCAGACACAAGCAGAAGTGGACCCTGATCTGCCTTTGAACACTGGGCCTCTCATGGACTCCTCATGGTGCATTTGGCTCTTAACAGCATAAGCCCTGCAAACGGGCTGCAGCGTCTATTTCACTGGCCAGTTTGCCTCAGAAAGACATAATGATACAGATAGTGTCATAACCATAATATAAATCGACCCTAATTTCATTACAATGTGCCATACACGGTAGATGAGTGAAATTATAAAATGCAGTGCATTTCTGTGCATTTCTCTGTGTTCTTAAAAATCACACAACATGGAATTGCTACTGTATGGGGCCACCAGAGGGGGGAAACCAAAATTGCATGGTAATAACAGTTCTGCAATCATAGAGGTTCAACACTGGCGCGGATGGTGCTGTTGAACTGCTCTTCCGCATTATGGGATAAGATGCTAAGAAGGCACGTTATTGTATGTCCCACCCGCTGCACACAAGCCGTATGCTAATCTACATGTAATTGCATAAGCCTGGCTCCCTCTAGTTGACCTCTGGCACAGGCGTATCGACTGTATTGCTGTTTTGACTCCACACTCCTGACCTAGTTAATATGCGTCGGGTCGCTATCTCATAAATATTTCAAGTCAATGTTTTCAGACCTCTGAAAACAAGCTGTCAGGTTTTTATTTATTTATTTATTTATTTATTTATTCGGCCACGCTTCTGTAGCCCTGCCCTTATACATGACATGCGTTGGGCTTGCCATCCTCAGGCTGACAAGGTTAATTGTTCCCCGGTGTTGGGACAGTCCTTCTCGCACTCGGGACATGTGGCGAGCCAGCGCGGCCGCCTACGCTGAAGCACCAGCTCGCTCGCTCGCGCCCAAGCTTGGTTACTTAGCGTCTCTGGAGGTATTTGAAGATAAATAAGGGCCTGGGCTACTTCATGACTAGGAGAGGAAGGTTTGTGAAGGCTGGTCAGTATCCTTTAGAGGCGTGAAGAGATAGGTGTGAGGAGAGACAGTGGGTTCAGCACAACACAGTGTATATCATCATCCACACACTACATCTATGAAGAAGTATTCAGGATAAAAAAACACCTGTACCACTTAATGTCTGGAGCCATGCTGATTGCTGAATGAGTCTTCTATGGCTTGTGGGATTTTCTGGCAGTTTTTTGTCCAGTCCAGGCCCTGGTTTAGCAGTGCTAGCTGGGAGTAGAATTACACTGGTCCCACTGGGCTTTGTTTGACCCATTGACATGGACACCAGTCCTGCTCAAAGACACCACTGTTCCACCTGGGAAACCAGACAAAGAGAGACTCCACCTCCATGTCTACACAGTGATGTTCACCAAGTGTACTTACTGTATACAGTCCTAGCTTGTTTCCATGGTCACGTTTTTTCCCCCCACCCCAATCCCAACACAGGTATGTGTACATACTATAATGAATGTGCACTAACTAACTGTATAATATGTAAGATAACCTTTTTATTAAAGCTATTGACAAACTTTTTATTATAGTGTAATTTGATTGGAACACTTTTTTTTTTTAGTTTGATCCCATTCATAGAGACAAGCCAAGGTAGCTCTGCAATTAATGGTCATAAAGTAGCAAGTCGAAAACCAGACACATTTTGAACTGTTTGGCAATGTAGGGACCTCCTTTTGTTGAAATTAAATTGACGAGTAGGGATTGATGAAAGCAAATGTAAGCTAATTGCGGAAACATAGTAAATTCACCCTTTCTCTAAATGTGTTTCATCATTATGTCAAGTAGAAATCATTGATATGATTGTTTGGCACAGCTCACAGTTCATAAACATGTTTAACAGCTGTACCTTCTAACAACGCAGTAAAAGGTGAACACATGTTGGCTATGATAATCTGTATCAAAGATAGTTTGTGAACTTTTTTTTTTTTAGCTTGGTCTACATGGTGGTGGTGTATAGCAATAGATGGTTGACTGTGAATACTAGTTGTGGGAAACTACAAGAGGTTCACACTGATTTTAGACAATGTCCTGATTTGCATTGTTTTAATGTATCTCTTAATTCTCTTCATATTCACATGCAGGTGTGGTTGCCAGAGAGACTGGAAAACAGTAGTCATCAACAAATGTCCTGAAAATGACTATAATTGTATTTAATCAACGCTCCTACATGTTATTAGGGGTGGGTACATTTCAGTGATTTACAATGCTAAATTGTCACATCTTGTTTAGATTTGTGTCTGCAGGACATATATACTGTAATGGTTGTGCCCCTGAGTATATAATTCCCATGTCTCCTGGTACTAATTAAAGATAAACTACAGTATAGAAAGTTTGGTTGCAGTTATTTGTGCTAAAGTTACCAAACTTTATGGGATAATCACTTTTCCCCACAAAGGGGCTTTGGGAATTGATTATAATTCTTTAAAAACTAAACACTATAGTAAAAGGTATGTTTACTCATCCCTCAGTATCAGCCCAAGTGATTTTTCTTTGACCTCTGCTAGCTACCAAGGTTAGAATGAACTGCTTTACTAAACGTCACACATTTGCAGCTGTGCTGTTTTTGAACTGCTGTTTATATTATCATATTCAATAACATAGTCCACTGATGAGTCCCCCTCCATTTCCCTCTCTTTCCAGGAGCAGAACAGAAACAAACAGTAACCTTCAAGCAAGCGCTCTACTAGAACCGTGACACTAATGAAGTAGGACCTTAAATCAGTTGCCTGGCATAACCAAGGAGGATGTAGTCTCACGTCTCCGCTTAAGGTGACATCGTAGGAGCAGACCTGACCACCTCAATGGACTCACCTGTATCTGTTTGAGTGGTGCAATCAAACCCCCACCCGTGTCACGTGTTCCTGCTGAATGAAGAGAAAGAGGGTGAACCGTGTTGAGAGATTGTCCTGAAAGCACTTTGAATCCTTCATGTTAGCCTCTGCCAGTATCCTTAACTCTCTAACCCTAACTTTTTTGTTCTTCGGTTATATTTGTAATCCACTAATAGATTAACCAATGTAGTCAGATAGTTTTACCAGATTTATTGGGAGCATTTTGTTTAAGAGTAAAGCATTGGGGAGACTATTGGTGCACACGCTTGCCTTGTGAAGAGGTTTAACGGTGATATGTACACATAAATATTTTACTTGAATCTGTGTTTGGCTGTCTGATGTCTCAGACAGCTGTGGTTGATTGATTTGTTGGATTAAGTCATTTTATTAACCGAGTTGCCAATCCTGACATCTTTCCTCTTTTCCTTTTGACGTCTGTGTCCGTGAACCAAAATATGACTATTATTATATGCAGCGGGGTGATGCACATCTTTTATTTTGTCCCCACCCCCCACCCCCCCACCCCCCCATGCAATTCTGTCATTCCCAAGTGCATTTGTTTGAGGAGGAACCTGCTGCTGAGAGGGACAATATGTAATGGGGGTGGGAGGGAAGTTGACCTACTGCATCAGCCCGTACCTCAGGCTCAATCAGACTTCAGGTCCTTAATAACTCTCTAGCACTTTTGGGAGAAGCACCATGCATACCCCTCCAGCTTGGCTTGAATGGGATTTCCCCTACAAAAAAAACCCCCAACAAAAAAAGCAAAGCAAAACTTCAAATGTGACAGTTTTTTTCTCTTTAGGTAACTGACTGGCTAAATAAACATTACCCACTGATTTACTGATATGATTCTTGAGTGATGTGTGTGTGCGCGCTGATATCTGACAGTTGCATTTATTACAGTATATGTATAAAAAAATATATTTCTACATGTCATATAGCATAATATATCAGCAATTCCTGTCAAAATGAGAATATTACAAAGGAGTAATAATATAAGCTACAGAAAAATGTGTCTGCTTGATATTTAAAACCTCTTAAGTGATTTACTTTGAATAATGTTAAGTACATTTTAATATGGCATTTTCAGGTTTGTGTTTTGTGTTTGTGGTAACTGCTGTTATTTGTAGGAGGAAAAAAATAAACAAGAAGTTAATGCATTTTTTTGATGGAGCATGGTATTTCAGTGCGACCACACAATTATTAATGTCAGAGAAAATGAGGACAGGTATCACGGCACTGGTAAATGTTCCAATCTTTTTTAAACACAGCTAGTGACGTTGGCTTTTGGATGCTTTAATAGCTGAACGCCTGGACAAGTTATGGTGGTCCATAGGAGAGTATTAATCGTCTCACTGGTGGTCACCAATGTGTTAATTTGCGACATCTTATTGGTCCACTAGAGGGAGCCATCATATCACGTTGGTGTAAACGTTGTTGGCTATATCAGCGTTTTTCTTTTTTTTGCAAGCTCATACTCCTTGTTCTTCACATGCCCTCCAACTCCTCCAAACACAATTACATCGTGGAGAGATGCACTTGTACCACTAGCAGTACATCTTTGTCAGAGCAATTAATGCCAGACCGCCAAACACTGCGGTGAGAGGAGACAAGAGAAATCCCCCTTTATGTTTGTCAAGGAGGAATGAAGAGCCATAATTATAACAGCTGAGCCTTTGGATTGCACGTTCTCTTTCCCCCGTGTGTTAATTTGTACATCCATCAGGTTTTCCCAGCCAGCCAGCCTTTGAAGGGACCACTTTCTTCCAGCCTCCGTTTATCTGGCAACACAACCGCCAAACAAAGCAGGCTAGTCTATTTATACTGTTAACAATGGCTTCGCAATTACCGGTTCTATGTGACAGTGTTGAGCTGTACAAAAGGGCCAAATATGCAAACGTTGGTTTAATTAGAGACCTCTCGTGGTGTGTTGTGGATTCGTAACTTGTTCAGTAAAATGATGACTCTGTGGTCTCCCTCAGTACCTATTAAACTCTCAAGTACTTCCGTTTCCTTTTTATTGCGACTGATTCTGTTGAGAAAGGGGGTGGGGGTGTGGGGGGACGTTATAAGCACTGTATACATAATAGGCTACACTGGTGTACTGGGAGTACTCTTTTTCTAGAACATAAAGCTTCTGTTGTTTCTGGTTCTTGTGCAACTACGTGATGGTGACAGATTCAATATAAAATTGACCGTGCAGTTAGAAGCAAGAAATCTTTGGCCACGCTGTGACTCAGACTCTAGGCTATAATTTAAGAATGGCCTATAGGTACAAAAAAAAGTGACATTTATAGAAGAGAGATAAGAGAAGCAAAACATGCTGTGCCTTTGAAGCTTCAGTCTCGCTGAAGACTTGTCAAGACATGGCTCAAGGCGAGGTTAGGTCAAGTCTTTCACTGACATTTCCTCAGTTTTAAAGGTTTTCACACTCTGGTCTTTATAGTGGTTCACTGGATAAGGAATTGGTCCTAATGATGAACATGTTAAGTGGCTGTTCATAAGACAACCAGAAATTATTCAAATAAATGACCTAGGGACTTAATTCACATATATACTTACTGCATTGTGGTCTTAGTTTTATTTTCATAATTTTACAACGTCTCATGGACTGTAAATTACATGCCATTTTGTCTGTGTTGCCATGGTTATGTTATTACAAGCTGTGCCAATTTCACAATGGTGTGATGTAGAGCTGAGCTGAGAAGACGTTGGTTCTGTGTAATATCAAACATAGGCAACATGAGATTTGCCAAATAAAAATTCAGCTCCAAGTTATATACTGTATATAGAATCACATATTGACTTATAAAGGAAATGTAATACTTTAATTATGAATCTATGGACTGGTTGAATGTTTATGGTTTGTGATTTCTAATTGTGAAAAATATTTGTATTAGACCTTTTGAACATTTCAAATAGCAGGGATGTTCACACCTTAGTGGCAGAGATGCAGTCGTCTAAAACATATATAAGGAGGTGCTGTCTGTAGTTCCCATACCCATTGTAAAGGTTTGTTAGATTAAAGAGGCTTTTTTCTGAAGCATACTTATAGCCTTCCAATAAGTTGTTACTAATATTTTTAGTATGCAGAGTCCATACTGGGCATTCGAATCTGTCACATTAAAACTGACAAACACTAAAAACATGAATCAGAATCACATGCATCATTTACAAGTCACTGATAGTTACCCTGTGTATTTTTTTTTTCTTTTGGAAAACAAATATTTCAGCAGCACCAGGTCAACATTGCCCAAAATGTCATCTTATTTGTGTATCATGGCCATGAATAAAGGCAGCCATGTAGACATTATCATGGGCCTTGCAATACCTTGGGCAGTTGAAATGTATGGGTTAAACGGGTTAATGGGTTAAAGGGAATGCGTTTGTTTGATTGAGTGGAAATCTATAAGAGAGAGGGGATGGGGGGGGTCAGGGCCCCATGGTGAGAACCTCTTGAAGTATCTCTCATCGCGAAGACACACCTGGCCTGTCATTATTCACACGTACAGTAGGCCACATTCAGTCCCCTGCCATGGTGCCATGCTGCCATGCTGCCATGGTGCCATGCTGCCCATGCTGCCATGCTGCCATGGTGCCAATGCCACCAGGCCACCAGGCCACCAGGCCACCAGGCCACCAGGCTATTGTACCTGTTCCCCTCATTCACACACTGGAGCAGAACGTCTGTGCACGAGACAGATAGGCAGACAAAGTCAGAAGCACAGACAGAATCTGATAGCAGGTGGGAGGAGGGCTTCGCAAGATAATATGGAACGCTGGTTGAAACTAGCAGTATTCAATAATTTAGGTGTAAAAAGCGCCCCCCCCCATCCCCCCCACACACCTGG
Source organism: Forbesichthys agassizii (assembly GCA_026546735.1). Classification (NCBI taxonomy): domain Eukaryota; kingdom Metazoa; phylum Chordata; class Actinopteri; order Percopsiformes; family Amblyopsidae; genus Forbesichthys; species Forbesichthys agassizii. Next base: position 15,221 of record JAODLL010081716.1, on the reverse strand, counting down.
TGATATATGAATAGCATTCCTCTTAACTCCTCCACCGACGGCTCACATATTCGCTATATGACCACATTCATGTTGTACAGATGTGATTTAAAACATAAACATTGTCCTGTGGAGGGCAGGGTTTGGGCTTGAGTGTACCTTTATATATGAATATATACAAACATAACAAAAAAAGTAATGGAATTTGTGTTTTGTAGATTATTTAACTGTTGTAACAATGCTTCATGGGAATAAATAGTATACCACTGGAAAGCCTGATTATTTCACTTTTAAATGGTGCCACATTTGTAAGGAACATGCATTTGTGGGATGAGCAGCAGAGCTGAGTATGTGGGCTGTGCCCATGACAAATGTGCCAAATCTTCTCTGACAATGCCAAACAGCTTTTCTTTGCTGTTGACTGTTTGGTGTTGTTTGTTGGATTGGATGGTTGAAGTCTGAAGGAACAAGACATATTTACAATTTAACAATTTACTCATTTCACAAACATTCTTCAACCAGCATTTGTCGCAAGCCATTGTGGTTGTGTTGGTCACTCTGGCACTCACCAACGCCAAGCTGAAGTGTTCACAAATGTCCTTACTTTTGAGCGTAGTTTATATATATATATATATATATATATATATATATATATATATATATATATATACACACAAAATATATACTGGGCACACAGTATGTGTGTATATACAGTATACTATATATATTAACCACACAAAAAGTATGGAATAAATTATATATTTATGCATACATACTTTAAAGCTATTCGTGTTTTCTCTGTATGATGTTATGCTAGCATAAATCATGGTCCAGGTGTCACAAATTATGAAACAAGTATTTTTTGCGGTCATGGTTGAGAAAGTTTGAACCCGCCCGAGATAGCCGACAAAGTCAAAGCAAGACCGCTAGAGAATATAAAACAGAAACCAGCTTTATCTCTCACACAGATCTCAATGTAGCTTAATGAAATGCTGTGTCCTGCTATTGGTAACTCTGCTCAGCACAGGCCTCATGTACAAAAACGTCAATCTCTATATATTGTACAGCATACATCAATGCTTTCTTCCACAGCAAAGGGGATTCCTTTGGGGGTGCCGGCTCTGGTCGAGCAATTTATTAGATTGGAAAGGTTGGTGCCCTGTGCAAGAGTGTTGTCAAGGCCAGAGGTATGCATCGCAGGGGGTAGGGATTATAGTGGGTCTACCATCATGTAATGCATTTCAAATGAAACCAAAAGATACATTGGTTTGGAAGGAGACATGAAATGCTAGCCTGCCAAGGCCGGGAGTCATAGTGCACTGAACCGAACTGTGTGTGTGGCGTGAGAAAGAGGAAGTGAGAGAGCGGACGGAGGGAAGAAACAAGAAGGTCTTTGAGTGTGTGTGTGTAATGTGAAACCTTTGTGACTTCCTCTTGTTCAGGCCTGATGGAGATGAAGGGCCATTAAAGCACCTAAGCCGCATGTGCAGCTCCCATTGATCACGCTGATGCAACGCGCGGCCGCCAATGATCCGGTTACAAGTGTTGTGTCCTGTAGTCCCTCCATCATCCCTCTCTCTCTTTTTGTCCCTCCACCTCTCTCCCTCCCTATCTGACACCCATGTTGTTCATGGTTCACAGTGCTCTGTGACGGTATGTGTGTGTGTGTGTGTGTGTGTGTGTGTGGGGGGGGGGGGGTTCGTGTTGTCCTGCCCTTGCTAATGCCAGCACAAGTGTATGGCCTGGAGAAATAGGTCTCCATTAGGCTAGTGGTAAGAATGTGTGTGTGTGTGTGTGTCATGTCTGTTTTATTTTAATTGTCATATCTTGGGATGCTTTTAAAAATAGATTCTGATACAATAACTTCTGATACAATAGTGTTTTTACATTTGTGAGTATATGTTAACTGGCAACATGTGTGTGTGTGTGTGTTTATCATGTTTGTTCAACCCACCTTGCTGTGCCATCCATCTCTACCTCTCTTCCACGACGCTCTCCATCCCCAGACATTCTTCAAACACAGCAGGTGTCGTGGCGAGCGTTATCTACACGGGAGAGATAGATAGGCTGTACTTAATGAGTGGAGACTGAGATCCCCATCCCCATCCCCCATCCTCATACCCCCCCCCCGCCCCCCGCCTGTTGCTCGTGTGGTCAAACAGCCCTTGGGAGAGCTGTCCACGAGACCACTGTGGTTATTACCATAGACAGAAGCTGTAATCTTCTTTCACTGTATAGGACCTGTCCCTCAATATGCTGCTGAGTCCTGGGTTTCCTGCACTGGCAGCCTGTTCCTACTATGCAATCCCTTATCTGGTATATTCTGAACACCATCTGTGGCCAGAAGGGCAAAGGGGATGTCTATACTTTACGTGAAAGGCCCTCAAAAACTACAAAGAAAGTTTCACGACTTTGAACTCCTGCTCTTTGGAACAGGCTTCTTAAAGATATTTAAAATGTAAAGTTAGTAATTGGATTCAAGTTTGTTTTATTGCTCTCAATGATTTGATGTTTTTGTCCACGCCTCTTTGTGCGTCAGGCTAACATGAGCAAATATAGCTAAATGACTGCCTGACTGACCAACAACAAACCTTGTTAATAAGCGCATGTGCTACATTCTAATCTAGACCATGTAGACAGTATACCTTGCTCTGACAGTAGATGGCAGTAATGCACTAATACTAATGCTGCAATCAATTGCAGGGTGGATGTCAATATTTCCAATCTAAATGTGTCCCAGTGCATCTGCTCGGGAAAACAGGGAAAGCATGGACGTCGGCAGCAAACTGATGTTTATATCAAGTCTATAAACTTCACCAGTCATTTACTGAGGACAAAAAGCTATCAGTTAGGCTCTTTGTCCACAGCACCATTAGTAGATAACAGTAACACAAGAGTAGCTAATTTAACAGATTATCATACTAAGAAAGATGTAAGGAGTAGACTAAACACTAATGCATGCTTGCAAATATGTTTCCCAACACAAACGCTATATAAAGTAAAAGTTTCCTAAAGCCCAGGAATTTGGGAACCATGGAGTCCAGCTAGTGCAGGCAAGCAGGGACACCTGCACAGTGGCGCACACACAACTTTTTTGCCGTGAACATTACCATATTTTGTGGATATATTATGACTCATGGATTAAACTAAACCAACTGTATTACAATATAGGGACACACCTTGCTTTGCATAATTTAACCAAACATAATTTAAGAAGATTTAGAAGCTTGTGTAAAAAGGAAAATTACTACAGACACGATGCAATAAGCTACAGTATATTAACAGCATTTATGCATCACAACATGGAAGTCTAAAAAATTGATAATAAATAATTTTTCAAAAGGTATAATATTACTTATAACTGAGTCATAAAAGTAATTTGTTATGTTACATGACATATTACGTTCACAATGACTACCCTGTCTCGCCCCTTCTGAAAAAATGACAACCTGTGTAGCCAGTTCATGTTAGAACTGAATCCTCATTATTGGAACAATAATTAAACATAAGAGTCAACAATCAGCCAAAGTGGAAACATCGCAGCCTCTCAAAATCAGCCTCTTGAAATCATTGGAGCAGCCTTTGCTAAACCTGTTCTTATCTCTTCATCTAGCTCTACCAATGTTCGAAACGAATGTTTGACTTTAACTTTAACAGAACAGCAAATATTATATGTAATGGACAGCAGGTCAGTAGGCTGTGAACATGTAGTCAGAAACCTTTAATTAGTAATAAATAGCAGGACAATGTACATGTTTATATGAAAAGATGGTTCATGTGGTACAGGTATGGATTCGAGGTACAATAATATTTTAACCATTAATATAATAGCAAACATGTATTTTCTGTATAGTGGAGTAAGAAAATTACATTATTTGTGCATATATCCGAACCAGCTACAACAGTGCACAGTATGTATATTTTGGGCTGATATGCTGGCGCGCTGATATGCTTAGATTGACATCTAGTGGCAGAAAGTCACATAGAATCACTTTACATACAAGGCAATTAGAGCTCCTCCTTATAATAAATATCATGCAGCCTTTTTAACAATAAGGCAATAAACATATTTTTAATACTAATTCACAATGTCCATTGGGTCATATTGCTTACTGTACCAGCAGATGCTTGAGAATGAATGGGACCACAGGGTCGCCGCATGGCATAGGGAGGGAGGGCGTAAACATCTTAGCTCCCTGGATGAGAGTCTGTTGCATGCACCCAAGCATGGCAAACAGCAAAAACACGCAAGCTCCACTATAACGCTATTACATTAGATTAACATTGATTTGAATGCCTCTCCATCCGCCCAAGATAAAAAAATGGAAAAGCCTCCTAAAGAAACCTCAGTGGTGCGTGCTCATCTCTTTGATATCGCTCGCGAGCTGGGCGAAGGCGTTGACCTTCCACTGCCGCAATTACATCACAGGGCTGAGCCGGCCAGCTCCGTCACTCATACATATTCATGTGGGCTTCTGGAGGCATCACCCACACCTTTGATTCGCCCGGATCTGAGCTGAACATTGCATGAGTATGAGTGTATCAGGACACAAAGTGTGTTTAATGGTTTTCTGCTCCAGGAGAGAGCGCAAGAGCCCAAGAGAAGGCCAGATCAAAGGTGCTCTCTTCTCTCTCTCTCTCTCTCTCTCTCTCTCTCTCTCTCTCTCTCTCTCTCTCTCTCTCTCTTTCTCTCTCCAGAAAGGAGAGATGAGTGTGTGATCATGTGTGATGAATCAGAATGAGTCTGTGTGTATTCAAGAGCACTTCACCACCAAGGTGAGCAAGGTCCTATAACATAACACACATATTTGGAATTAAAGGTTAATCAAATCCCAATTTGCTGTACTGTATAATATGATGATAGCCCTATCAAGCTGAACATACTGTTTAAAGTGATGTTGCACTTTTTGTTAGCATGCTCGTACTTCATTGGCTTAGCTGTCTGGTAGTAGGATTAATTACAAGCCAGATATGATGTTACACCTGGGGAAAAATATTTGTCCACTCCTTCAGACAACCCGACTGATCATGCAACTGTGAAAACAAGGGACCTTTTAATATCCAGGCAGAATGGTGCATACCTTTGCACAGTAGTGTTTCTAAATGTATATTTAGCATTTTTGGGTCACCGCTGCTTTAACATGTGACACAAAATAGAGGAATGTGCAATAAAACCTGAAAACACTCCACTAACTGTACAAGCAAACACTTTACCTCATACCTTATTTCCATGGTCAGAACATTGTTTCCATTGTGGCCAGGCAAGGGGCCTCAGTGCTTTGACATGAAATCCGCAAGACAGATTCCATTTTCTGATGTCCAAGAGGATACAGCGCACATGCAGAATATGCTAATTCACTGGTGCTTACTTGTAGGAAACATTTCTGCATTCACTGGAAATAATAGTAGCCTAAATACAAACAATGCATTGTTATTTCGGTTATCATTGACTGGTGTTTAACAAACATGTACAGGTATTCGTCTGTGGAGCCTACCATCATAATAATGTTTTAAAAAATGTTATCTGGGTGGTATAAAATATAATAGCTTACATTAATATAAACATATTTTAATATCACTTGAGGATTTCTGCTCAAGCTGGAGAGTAAATAAGTGAAAGCTACCATATGGACTTGAACATTGAAATGCATGGACTGCCTACACTGTGTTATAGTTACATGTGAACAGCGTGACTATGTGTACTTTACACTGGCTATTAGAGATTCATAATGAGTAAATTAGTGAGTCTCCATCTGTTCCATTACTAACTTATAGTCACACATGATGAGAACAGTAACTCTCTCCTGCTGGGACTGTTGGTGGGAAATATACACAGATCACACACACACACACACACACACACACACACACACACACACACACACACACACACACACACAAACACACACGGTGTAGAGAAAGCTTCATTTGCAGTGAAGTCAAAAACAGGCGGCTCTCTCTAGCAGTATTGATCTAACCTCTCGCCGTCTCTTCTTCTGTGGTGGCGTTGCTTCCTGTGCCATAAGCAGCACTGTAACATATCCCTGAACCCCTGTTCGTCCTTCATTGATTTACAGTGTCCCGCGCCTCATGCTAAGTAATAGAAAACAACCGTGTGAGGACGCTTCCGGAAAAAAATGAAAAATGTAATTTTTCAGATCGGGGACTGAGACTTTCGAGAAACCAAAATCGCTTGGGCTGACCGCATGGCCTAGATTCAACACACCATTTATATGCATTGCCATTTAAATCAAGTCCTGCAAGAGTGCATGCAACTGAAACAAATATCTAACAATTTAGTGGCTGTGATGTTGCTATGCATATTTTACAAAAGTATTCTGAAGGAAATGATTGTCACACATTTTTTAAAAATAATATGAGAGGCTCTAAAAGAAACGAAAAAAGTAAATTGCACAAAATCACAACCTGTAATTATGGTTTCAGTCATTAACACTTTATTAGAGTGGAATAATATAATCCATGTTTAAATTCAAATAGCCAAGGCCCCTTTTGCTCACACACACACACACACAAACACACACACACACGCTCACACACAAACACACACACTCGCGCACACACACACACCTCAGAGTGTAAACACATTTATACGTAGACATATAGACTTATAAAAACACTCACACAAATGCACACACACACACACAAACACAAACAAATGAGCAGGTATCCACGTGCATATTTGCACATATACATATTTGGGTACACCCACACACACACACCCACACAGACACACGCACAAATAGGCACAACCATTTACATATCATCTGCAGCCATCTGCTCTAAATGATGGGTAATTAACTGTGTGCCTTTGTCTCTCTGGCTGGGTGGCTGACATATATGCGCCATTCAAGAGAATATATATGCGAATCAGGGACTGGGAAGGAACGCCAGAGTTGGTTGTAGAGGCGGTGGGGAGCGATAGCAAGGCTGGATGTGTCGTATATGAGTGATCCAGCGGAGAGCTGGCAGAAGTGAAACACTTAGGCAACGACAGAAAAACGCACGGCAGAAATATGACATAGGCAATTGGAGACGTACGCACACCCACACGTTACAAACATTTAAGGAAACACACACAAGAGTGACCTGCCGTTTCCCCAATGTCAAGTGGCGATCGACGCTAGCTGCTTTAGGCTGCGTATGGTGTGCCCTGAATTCACAATTTAAATGCTGGTAAGCCTATTAAACGGCAATAATGCAGGGAAGGGGAACATGTTATCCATTGAGCAAAATTAGGAAATAATTAGAAAATGTAAATTAGGTTAGTTGAAAAAATAAAATACTAATACAAATAGCCTTTGGAATGTAACAATGAAACCTTTGATTTAGGCTGCTTCGTGGTTTTTACGCGGTGCATTGTGTGGTAATCCGGTTTCTAGACCGCATATGCGTTTCTGCGGCAGTTGCCTTGCCTTGCTCGGTACAGTAAGTATGCAGGTCTCCCTCAATCAGTCAGACCGGCAGTATCAGCAGCTATAATTAGCCACGTATCTCCTGTGCTAATGACGAGCGGGAGAGAGCAGCCCTTGCCTATATAGCCGCTAGCTTGCAGGTGGCTGCGCACACGACAGTCTGGGATCCTATAAGTCAAATGGGATAATTGAGAGTGCGCTGGGCGAGATGTGTTCTCGGGTGAAAGGGGACGCAGGGAGGAGTGGTGAAGCATGGTCTACATGGTCTCTAAGCAGACACCGGATCCTTGCTTGGTTTCAGAGGATAGACGAGGATGGACTACAATCCTATATGCGCTGTGGAGGAGAGGATTTACACCCCCTCCCCATCCCCCTTAAGTGGTTGCAGGATTTCTGGGGGAAGAAGGGAGGGGGGTTGGGACGACATGCATACATTTTGAATGGTGTTCACTGTCGCGCTTATATTTACACACTCTTTCATGTTATGCTAGTGAATAGTAGTAATTGCTCAGTTTTCAAGCTAGCCATGTGTTTAGTGGAGGGTAACACATATATAAAAAGGTTCACATGCGCAGACTCAATGCTAGGAAGATGAGCTAGTGTGTAATTGTGTGGCCACAAGGTGTGGAGCTGAGCCTCGCCCCATTAACCCATACACACCGCATAGACCTGCATATGTGAATACAGATGAGTGCATGCGAGCACTTAGTGAAATTACCCGGGGGAGTTCATGGTGATTGGAGAAGAAATACGTACTTATCAGGTATTACCGGTATCCATATAGGCTACATTCTGTCCCTGTGGTATATACAATGTTTTAAACATAAATATGGCAGCAAATTGCTATTTTCTATGTAAAGATATGGGGTATTAAATGCACAGTGAGCAGAGAATGACATAACATTAGTATGTGTTTTAGTACCGAGCATCTCTGTTCTGTTTTCATAGCAGGTCCAGCCGAGGTAGCATGCCACTTTGTATATTGTTTTGGTTTGAGATGCTGGTGCTCTAGTGTGGCATCTAGTGGCAGAAGGTCATATTGTGTCACTTTAATCGTTATATTTAATGCTGACAGCATTCTATAGGGTGTGGCTGGCATCACTAAGCACACACCCACAGACGATGTCGCCTGTGTGTGTGTGTGTGTATGAGTAGAGATAGAGTTAGCCGGCATACAAGGCTATTATCTATTAGCCCACCTATAGTGAGATTTCCACCGCAGCAGTAGCCTTCCCTAGACGGCCACCTGACACACCCCGAACACCCGTCAGCTGGGTGCAAACACGCTAATGCCCCACTCGGGCAACCAAAAAAACAAACAACCGTTAATGTGATAATTGCAGTGATTAGAAGATCGGCTGAGGGAGTTACACCCCCCCCAACCCCCACCTCAAGGTGACCTTTCAACAAGCTGCACAAGGCCAGCTTCAGTCTAAACAGTCGTCTGTGTCATCTAAAGAGACTTAGTGTTGGCTCAAATAGATTGTAAGCTTATTGTAGCTAGCTGTAGCCATTGCTGCTGTAGGATGCATTAAGTACACAGATGGTAGCCTGGTTAAACCATTCCGATTTGCTTCACTTTGCATATTAGTTTTAATTGAAATGGTCAAACCACAGACCAATCGGCATCCATATGGGTAATTCAGTTGGAGCTGACAGCAAGTTAAAGGTGTGATTAGCGATGCTGGAGAATAACTGTTGATATTTAAATTCTGCCCCCTACATTGAATACACATTACCTAGAATAGTGGGGAGATTTGCAAGCTCCATAGTCATGCTGCTGCTGAGTGTCAGTCTGGAACCCCTTAATGCAGTGGTCCCCAATCCTGGTCCTAGAGGGCCGCTGCCTTGCATATTTTAGATGTCTCCCTGCTCCAACACAGCGGATTCACATGAATAGCTCGTTATTGGGACCCATTCTTGTAAATCAGCTGTGTTGGAGCAGGGAGACATCTAAAACATGCAGAGCAGCGGCCCTCTAGGACCAGGATTAAGCCTTAATGCAATGGCATTTGTCAAGTGTGTAGTGAAAAGCTCAATCAGCAGCTATAGAAGGTTTTCCCAAGATGACGACATCAGCATACGTCGTATACGTCATGTACGTTTCAACCGTTTGGGTGAGATAAAGGAAGGTTGTTCATTTTGATTAGGTAAAGGTGAGTGTTTGGAAATAACTGTCAAATGTGTTGTTCTGATTAGGTGACGGTGGTACAATCACCTGCTTATGATTTGAATTGAATCACAAATGATTGAATAAAGAGTTCCCAACTGATATGCACAACAGAACAGACCGTGGTCCTATAAAATCAAAAAATTTAAAAGAAATAATAGACTAATAGACAATATAAAATAGTCAATTAACTTAAAAAGCTTTAAATAAAATATGAGGACAGTTAAATGTCATTTGATAAACACCCACAATGCCAGAGTCGACAATACTCAAGAGAAAGTCATATTTACATTGTTTACATTATGCATATTGTGAGTCAATATATATAACCAGCTGCACGGCATACATCGTAATTACATTTAAAGAGTAGGTTTTCATGCATATGACAAAAAAGAAATGCAGCTTGTTTCATTTCTCACAGCAATGTCACGGCCAGTAAAACGGGCTTAGTCACACAGACAGGGTCGAAAGTGTTAGAGGAAAATCAATGGTTGGATTGCAGGCTATGGGTCTTTGGGGTGTGGTAAACAGTATTTTCTATACATTCTGCATTGAGAATTTCACAGGCAGCTAGGAAGTAAACAGAGATGAAGTGCACAACACGGACAGAAATGTGTACACACATTCTCCAGACACCAAATGCAAATCTCACTCATGTCAAATTTTCATAGAATTTTGTGGATAGTTTTAATTTAAATACACCTTGTCACTCACAATCTAACTCATTAGGGCTACACGACCGTCCATTTACAGATACAGAGCATGCACATGCACATGCACATGCCCACACCCACACACACACTCCTCTCCTTTCAAACTCCCTGGCTATGAAATGTACATCACACCACCGAACGCAGAGAGTCTCAACCCAAATACTCCCTTTGAATTATTGAGGAGGAGCGAGCTAGCTTGACTCTGATTATCCTCCAATCAATATGCCTCGCCTCTCCTACTATAACATCAAATACGTCCCGCCGATCGATCCAACCAATCGGAGTGGCCGCTGCAGCTGAACATGCATATTGTATATTCTGCATTGTTTGGGGGGGGATAATAGGTGTGTTTATGTTTGGGACAGGCCTCATTGTTGATTGACTATAATGTGTGTGTGTGTGTGTGTGTGTGTGTGAATTCCACCATATGTTTTGTTGATGCTATTTGCTAGACACAAAGAATACGAGAAAATAAATATTCAGCAGCTATATGTCTTGTGTTATTAAGTTAATGTATTTAGTAGTAGTACATATATACTGTAACAGTAGACATTATAGTGTGTTTTATTTTTGGTGTGCATTTGTATCAGATAATTGTATGTGAGGCGTGCGCATACAAACTACTATTGAACATCCTTCATAATATAATAAACATTCATACATTTTAACAGGAGGGCATTTGACAACGTGAACAGATGCCCGGGAACGTTGAGAGGATATTTTAATGCAAGTCGGTTCATTTCGCTCCCCAAAACCTCCCCGTTTCGGGGAAAAGACTGCAGGGCGCAACTGACTTGTATTGATTTTGTTTTTCAATTACACGCTGAAAGGTAAATCAACGCCAGACACCTTTTGCAATGGACTGAATGAATACAAACATGTCAGTAACCCTGCAATTATACAAGACACACCGGGCCAAAAGCGATGATTGCAGCGGGCGCTGGTCTATTATTTGGAGAATGGAATGGTTGATGTGTGATTGTTGTTGTCTTGGAGTGTGAGTGCAAGTGTGTATGTGTGCGTGCGTGGGTATAGACCAAGTCTATATGTTGTGACAATGGGTGTGACGGGCTGCCACTGGCATACCTTTGTTTTAAGAATAGTTGAAGCAGTTCTAAACGCTCCATCCAGATTGGCCAGGTTGGTGCTATTGCATAAATATCAGAGAAGACGCATGGATGGCTCTGTTCTCTGTTCACAGGCATGAGATCATACTGTGCTACAAACCAAAACTGCACCCATGCATAAAGATTCACATTACCGGTTGATGCCACCAAATAGATTTGCTGTTGTCTTGCTGTCTTGTGTCTGTGAAAGCACTAGGCTATGTGAGATGTGCGTTGTACCATACACATACATTATACCCACCACGCAGGTGAGATCCACTACCTAGCACTATTGCATTTTCCCACAGCAAGGCGTGAGCAAGACAGAGATGGCGCTAGCACTCTTCTCTCTGTAGCAGGATGACAGTGGTGGTGGTGTGTGTGGGTGTGTGTGTGTGTGTGTGTGTGTGTGTGTGTGTGTGATATTATCCCTGCGTGCTTCGCCTGCAGGATGCAGCCATCCTCGATTTAATCATTTAAATCACTCCTCTAGGTCCACTGCTACACATTTTAGAGGCCTGACTGAATTCATCCACGGCGATAGAGATCAGTAACCCCCCCTCCCCTCCCTCCCGAGCCTGCGACGCTGCCGGACGACTGCGGAGGCACAGACCCTTCTGACGGACATGATTGGATACAGTGATCCGCTCTGATTTGACTTTTGATCCAGGGGCGCTCGCACCGTTGCTCCCCCCGGAACAGGAGGGTGGGGTGCAGGGCGTTCTACCTCGCTGCTCCAGGTTCAGCACCACTGTACACCCTGCACACTACAAGCATGAGCATGCATGCACGTGTACCTGGAATACACTATATAATGTACAGAATTTCAAAGAAATTCACTTATTGGAATTTCTATTGGAAAACCAGAATAAGAATTGAGCCTTTGCATTAGCGGAAAGATTGACAAAGAAAGATCTATGCCTGTAATTATTTCTGCTCAGTCTTGGGGAAACATTTGACAACAAATCAGTTGAAAACCAAAAGATATGGGTTTTCGAAAAATAAACTGAATGCAGTTGCAGCCTATTACCAGACGGTGGTGCAAATATGCCAACTGATTTAACGCAGCTTTAAACCATACACAGTACAGTATATTGATATTGATGAAAGCATCTGCTGTCGTAAATTAATACAAATTAATAAAAATAAAAATGTAGAAAAACCTAATAGAATGTAAAAATAAATAAGCCCATGCTTTTGCTGTTCCAGGCTAAGCAACAGACAGCTTTGGCCAGACACACCAAAATCTGTACTTAGATGTATTGCCCGCTGTTTTATAATGGTTTTATGTCTTTTTATCGTATGAAACTAGTATGAAGCACCACACTTTGAGAACACCCTGAAAACCACTGTCAGCCGCTAACAAGTCATTACGTTAGCGTCGCAGTTAGCCTTTACACCATACACCATAGGTATAGTATAGATGCTGTGCAGATGCTCCTGCTCATAATGGTGTGAAGCCAATGGCTTGTTCCCCCAGAGGCACGCTCCACGTGACTCCTTCTGTTGACTTGCAGCCCATTGAACTATTGATTAGTGAGAAAGCTGTGTAAGTGTGTATGTGTGTGGGTGGGTGCGCGCGTGCGTGCGTGCATGCGTGCGTGTGTTTTAACAGGATGGGAAGCCACACGGGAAACAGTGAGGCTAGCAGCATGGCGACAGAGGGCACACTGGTGCTCCAAGGTTACATGAAGGACGTGGTGCAGAATCAGAGCTGAGAGTCCCAGTCTGCCTGGGCGCTCTAGGTCTGCTCTCTGCAGAGAGAGAGAGAGGGAGAGAGAGAGGGAGAGATGGAGGGAGAGGGAGAGCAAAAAATAACACAGTCTCTAAAAGAGAGGAAGAGAGAAGAGAGAGAGATTATATGTATGTTCTTTTAAATAAAATACTTTAGCAGCACTATATATATATATACACAGTAGATTACACATACACATACATCATGGTAAGACAGTTACATCTTTAATTTAATTGAATGGTGAGACGGAGAGAAGATAGAGAGAAGACAATCGAAAAGGATGGGAATTTAGAAAGACAGTTTAGCCTGAGAAGGGGAAAATAGAGAGCTAGTGACTAAGAGAGAGAGAGAGAGAGAGAGAGAGAGAGAGAGAGAGAGCGAGCACACTTATATATAGCAATGCTAAGATTTCACTATGCCGCCTCCTCACACTGAGTCACATGAGTCAGACAGGTACCCTGACAGGAAGAAAAGCCAGTCAGTGTTGCTATGGTGCGAGGGCTGTTTCCCTAATCCATTTTCATTGCACTGTGGAGGTATATCGCGTTCAGCGACAAACAATTACATTTAACATCACCGTTCACTCACGATACCTATTACTTTGAGTCCTAACACAATATCAAAGCACACTATCGCCACTTTGTGTGTGTTTAAACTAGAGTTAGACAGTAGATGTATCTGGCCACTAGGAGGCAGCGGACGCAAAGGAGGGTTTCAACAACATGCTCATATACTCATGTACTATGCACATGCATAAGCTAAGCCGTGAAACGCCCTGCCCAAAATGGGAGGATTTACAATGATGATATCAAATCATGCAATGCTAGACTTCACACACTATACTGCTTGTAGAAAACTCTTTAAATAAAACCCATTAGAGGAGTCATTGCCAGGATACTGTAGAGCAATTTGGACTTTCTTATTTCTCTCATCCCTTCCTCCTCTTCTATTTTATTACTCGCTGATTTTTTTTCCTTCACTCCCTTATTGCCTAGAAGGCCTGCATTTTCCCCAAGTGTCATCTATCATGGGAAATCTGACCCACATTGTGTAATAAAGTGATCAATATCTGAGTAATAGTGAGGGATGCTGCCAGACTTCAGCAACAGTGCCCATGTCTGATAGAGATCTGTTGTCATAGAAGGTTGAGCCTTGGTCCTGTCTCATGAGGGAGTGACAGGCACAACCAGGATGAAACGTTGGCCTAGGAGTCACATGGCTAGAGTACTTTGTCCTAAAGTTGGGAACGCATGCTGAGATGGCATGTATTTTCAATTAGATAGTTCCTTGTATCTGTAAAAAGGGAAAGAATAATGTATCTTTGTTCTTAATTCAGCAATGTCATAAAGAATTGTGACTTTAGTCACAGTATATATAATAGGTAACTTTGGCATCCATAAATGTCATCTTCACAGCATGATGATTGGCTGATTTGAAGTTAACAAACATTTGTTGCCGTTTTCAGTAGGTATAATGTAAACAATGTTATGCTTATCACAAGTAAAACTCCAAGGAGGCTGCATGAAGCTCATACTAGGCAAGCTTTATAAAATGTTAACAGACATTTGTTTATATCACCAGCACCACAATAATTAAAATGGGGGTGAAGGGGGTTCCCTAGAAACATGTCTAATTCCAATAAAAAGTTCATCTCAAACATGCTATTCTATCAACATTTGGTAAATATGGATTGAGACAAAAATATAGTATGTTATTTTTACTGTAGAATATAGAAAAGAGGCTGTTCATTTGAACTGGCATATGGTTCTCTGTTATATGACACAAAAGTAGAAAATAACAATTATTTGGAGTTACCAAAGGCTTCTTCTACTGTACAGTCAACAGTATATTGTGGTAGGTCCATCCATCCATCCATCGTCATCCGCTTATCCGGAGTTGGGTCGCGGGGGCAGCTTCAGCAAGAGACCCCAAACCTTCCTTTCCCGAGCCACATTGGAAAGCTCTGACTGGGGAATCCCGAGGCGTTCCCATGCCAGTTTGGAGATATAATCTATCCACCTAGTCCTGGGTCTTCCCCGAGGCCTCCTCCCAGCTGGATGTGCCTGGAACACCTCCCAAGGGAGG
>JAODLL010081684.1:0-15556 GCA_026546735.1 Forbesichthys agassizii | reverse complement strand
GAGAACATGGTCCCTTGTAGAACACATATGGGGACGGCTACTGTATAAGAGGGCTGCCATCAATCTGCACGCACACACGCACGCACATGCACACACATGCACACATGCAGTATTGCAGAGTAATGACATGGGAATCCAGAACAAATTCTATACATTTCCCATTCATATGTGATGGTAATATTGCCAATGCCAACCCTTTTTTGACACTTTTGTGACACATTTTGTTTGTTGTTTGTGATCAAAGACCAGGCAGAAACAGTAGCTGCATTGGGCCATGAGTGGGTTTAACATGAAATTGCATTGCAAGTGCATTCAATCCATTCTCAGCAGGCATTTATCGCTACCCTCTGTATTCCAGTGGCAGGGCAGAATGACAGTATGAGGACTGCCTAATGTTATGTTTCTTGTGCCTAACAAATGTGCCCCGATCCTAAGCTTGTGACTTGTTGGTCTTTCATCCTCTCATACTCACACACTCACTCCTTGAGAAGTGCTAGTTACTTTGGGTAAATCCAGACCATGGGAATGCTGAAGGCAGGAATATATGAGCCAGTGTTCTGCAGTGTCATGCTAGCAGTCGTTACATGACGAGACTTTCACTACAAGTCTCGCCAGAATCAGTGAGACATTATGTTTACAGTCTTCCACATTATCCCAAACACCCAATAGACAGTCTGTATGAGTTTACACTTAATTGTCCATGCCTATGTCTTGAAATATTAATAGCCTGATAGTGTACAATCATGTATTTATTGTTAGTATACGTTATCTGGCAATATGTATATGCTGTAAATCCTTGTGTGCTACATGCTTGTCAGTCACCTTTTCGTAAACCACTGTGTGCACAGAAACAATGAATAAAAGATGTTGTATTATTATTTCCGTGTTCCCCATAGATGCTCGACCTCATTGTGTGTCATTGCATTCTTGTGTTTTATATGATTAACAAGTTGCAGATGTAGGCGCTTATCCTCGGCATACCAAACATGTCTCCAGCTGACTCGTCACTTTTCCCCTGCATGCAGGCACAGCTATAGGCACATGTAAATGGATTTAAACTGCAACTGATGCTCAAGATCACACTGCAGCACCAATCACAGCGCGACAACCGTCTGTGTGGAACAGTAATAACATCACATGGTGAGTGTAATAATAACAATAATACTTTATTGCCAACACTTTGCAAAACACAATTATAATAATAATATGGGTACTTTCGTAAAGAATTTAAGATACAATGTACATTTTAATAGTAAATGGCCCGCAGTTAACAAAAATGCTAATATAATATATTGCGAAAAGAAGATAAGTAGTTTTTCTATTATATGTATGTTATTGCATTTAAACCACAAATTGAGTAAAATAAATAGAGAATTGACATAAAACATGCAGCCCCATGCCTTAGTGGCTGGTGAAGCAATCCTTAGAGGGAATAAGCTGATGCTATTCATTCACTGGATCACATTATTCAATGTGGAGGGTTCAGTATACAATTAGCTTTGCTCCAAACTACTACATTCCAGCTTATAACTACAATAAAACCCACTGTGCTATTGTTTCAAAATTACATAATACTAAGTCATTACAATATCAGAGT
Organism: Forbesichthys agassizii; assembly: GCA_026546735.1. Classification (NCBI taxonomy): domain Eukaryota; kingdom Metazoa; phylum Chordata; class Actinopteri; order Percopsiformes; family Amblyopsidae; genus Forbesichthys; species Forbesichthys agassizii. Next base: position 13,959 of record JAODLL010081684.1, on the reverse strand, counting down.
ATTTGGCATAAAGATAGAACATCTTTGCAAATCCGATGTAACCATTAAAACACCACATTCACACAAATAGACTACAAAACCATTTGGTTTTGTACAGTGGAACTTTTATTGGTTGTTTTCATGAATTTCTATTCAGCCTTTTGTTAATGTTACTGCATGTTTGCGCCTGAACTAAGACTATTATTTTCAATTGTAAGGGCCCTATACTGTCATGTTGTTGAAGCCTATTTTTGCTTAAAATATATTTTTGAGATTTGACAATGTAGGACATTCTTGCTAAATATGATCCTTAACTTAATACACACCTGTACATTACAGTAGCAGTACACACATCTAATTCAATATGAAAGTAATTTGCCAAGTCAACTTCCATAAGAATCTTGAAACTAGACAATAAATATAATTGTTAAGAAATATGTCAAGGTATTTGTCATCTTATCCCTGCAATTTCAACAGTTTGTAAACATCAACTCTATAAGCGCTGTTGCATAACAGACACCATATACACCTCAGAGAGGTAGAGGTCATTGTGGTGTATGGGGTGTGGATGTGTGCAACATTGGGTAATTCCTGTCTGGAGAAGGACTGGCTGGCGTTCTTCAGTCCCTATGGAGGCGACCCTATACTCCCATACCATTCACTCTAGTCAGGCCTGTTAAGATGCAGGCCATGACTTAGACTTTGCTGTGTCTGACTTTCTGCTCTGACCATAACAAAAAAAAGTATAAAAATAAATAAATAAATGAACAGCTCCTGCAATGATTGACACAACCTGGTAGAAGTTATTTCTGTATTTACCCTGAAATACACGGAATTGTAAAAATACTGGTGCGCATAATGGTATTGAATAAGCAAGAGAATGAGTGGGGAGAATAATTCATGAATTGACCGAGTGATTCAAAGGATGATGGAATACATAATGCATCAATATATAAGTGTTTTTTTTTCTATTTGCAAAGTTCTCTTTTTTCAGCAGAGGGTAAATTATAACACAACATAACTTGATAATATCTTTCAGCAAGAGAACCCAAGCCTACTGTATTTCTCCAAATAGAAACATGATGGGCTTAAACCATTTCTGGAAACTTCTGGAACAGTGATGGCCCATATAGAATATGTCACTTAAATATACATATGGGTATCCTTATGACTAATGATGGTAATATCTGATGTACTCATTATTTTAATGTTATGTTCATGATTACATTTCTGAATTAATGCTTGGGGAATGTGCCCCCTGACTAATAATTTAATGGACAAAGTCTGTATTGTCACATCGTGATGATGAATACTTTATGCAGAAAATGTTATATAGTTAGACTTTTTAGTATCACTAATATTTTAGATAGACTATATTTGTATTGTATTGTAGTCTATTGTATTGTGTTGTGTTTTTCATAATTGTTCTGGTACAGGCTAAGCCAGAATAGTGACCATGCGGTTCTGCGCTGCTTTAGGACCCAGGGCAGCTTTGAGGTCTGCGCGCTGCGGGATCAGCGTGCTCACATTTGTATGCGTTGGCGCTTCACCGCAGCACTAACCGCACTATAGATGATGCTACCGGATTTTATTTTTCTGGAAAGGATTAGGTTTCTGCAAAGGACTCTGGCTGGGTTCTAGTTTCCAACGACATTGGTAGCCGGTTCCCCTAAGTCGTTTTATTGCCAGGTATTTAGGTTTCCTTGGTCATCGTGCGCTGAGAATAAAAGTTTGAGAGGTACTACTGTATTATGGATCATTTTCTCGGTTAGGAGCCACACACGCGCAGCAGTTCTACACCATTATTCTGGAAAGGTAAGTTGGATTTCACTACTGACAGCCAACGTATGGTGTGAAGTGCTGCGTGGATGAGCGCATTGGTTTGGTAACATTAACATATAGTCTCTAACCTATAAATTGTTGCAATGCATTATACACATATAGCGAATGTTTTTTAAGTGGCTTACACATGGTTTTTTTTGTTCATAACCCATAGAGACTGGAAATCGGCTGAAATGTCCACAACAGTTTATTTCAGTAGTAGTGCAAACTCACATTTTGTTTGACGCTGCCTTTTCTTAACGGTAACCAAAGTCAACGTAGTGCGCACACTTCTCTATTTATTGTGCGTAGCACATGGGCTTGCACGAGGTATACTTGTTATATATTCTTCATAGCATACGTCTACTTTGTGAGCGCATGCTGACTAAAGTGCATAAAGCTCACGCAGGCAATTGCATAAGTGATTTACACAGGGTCAACGTGTCGTGTTTCTGTCAGCCCTGTCGCACAACATGAGGCGCTAAGTGAATGTTGCACGGTTGCCCTCTTTCGGAGACGGAGCTGTCCTCTTTGTGGTGCTGAAAGTTTTATTGTAATCTACTGTAAATCTCCGCACGCATAAAGACCCCAAACATCAGCCTAGGAGTTGCACACCTCTCTTTAAATGGCCGTGATCAATTTACGTCTAAGCGTTATCATTTACAAATTTGGACTAGCCTATATTAGATGAGTGATCGATATAATTAACATAGCCTGTCCTGCTGCATGGTAAGCCGACTTGTCTGTAGGCGTTGCAGTGGTAACTAGGGAATGATAAATCAATACGTCGATCACGAAAGAACACGGAATGGTAGAATTTCATGAGGAATTCCGATGGAATGATCTCGTTTTTAATTTGGAGATGCATGAGCGACTTAAGATACTTTATAGTATATCTCTCCACTGATATTAGAATATTACATTTTACAGAAGTGGTTTGTAATCAAATAGAGTTTTTCAATAGTAAATACAGTACTATGTCTGTTTTATAAAGCAGCAGAGTGGTACAGTTAAGTTAAACTCCTAGTACTGCCCATTGTATGTTCAGTCTCTGGGGGTAGACCTTGCTGTGACTTTGTCCCTGAATCCATTTTTGAAAGGTATGGTCTGTCTTCTGAGATTGCCCTCTATCAATAACTCTATCAATCTACAGTACACTCAGAACGTCTCTGGGAAGTGTCCAGGAGACTACTATGGCTTTGCCTCTTGTGCTCATAGTGATATAGTTAGCACTATCATTTTAACATATACATCTGTTTGAAAGAGTGTCAGTTTTTAAAGTAATTCATTCTGTTACACAAGAATGTAATATAATTGCAATGTCTAAATATCCATAATTGATGTAAATTATATAATTTAAAAGCGATGTTCCATTTTAACCATATTATGGTGGTTTAAACAAGACTGTTACTATGATTTCATTACATTATTGATTGTTGCAGCTGGTTCTTCATATATGTTGGGTACAATTGAATCTGTATACTATACATTGGCTGCACAAGCGCTCTTTACATTTATTATAGTCACATGGAATTTCACATACAGTCATAATGGTTAGTATCAGGTGCACAACATACAGTAAAATAATGTAATATCAGCACCTCCAATTGAAAGAGAGCAGTTGAATTGCTGGTCACATTGTGCAGTGCTGGTTGCTTTTGTAGCAGATTAGGTGCCTTCATCCAGTGTTTTCCTTTGGTCACATATCTCTGGAGTCTAACATAATCCAGAGGGGCTTATCAAAAGACTTGTGTGGGGTAACCAAAGCAGAACATCATGGCAGAGGCATTCTAACAAGATTAGAATGAGTCATTAGTCTTCAAAATATGCACAGTCCCAGCTTCTGTATAAGACCTTGTATTGTCACATGCTTGGTGTTCTTATAGTGGTACTGTATAGGCCAGTGACACCTCACTTATAGTTGATCATACTGTAGTTCAATTCACTCCTGTTGCACAGACAAAAACACCCCGGAAGCGGGTGTACTGTCAATATTAAAAAATAAATCATGTCAATAGAAAACAGCTTCTAATCAGAAATCACCACCAAAATCACCCAGAGCGAAGAGGATGCGCAGAAGTTCTCCATTATTTTCATATTTTCTTGTTATCCTTCGTTTCACATCTCCATTTCACCCTCCAGATATTCGAAGGCCCCGAGGCAGTTAACCATTGATTCCTGCTCTTTTTATTGTGTTCCTTTTTCAATCGGCGGTCGTGATGGGAATGTGATCAGTGTGTCCCATAAGGTGGTGTGATTGAAAAGTTGCTGTCCTGAGCTCCCGTGGCTCTCCCCAACCTCCCGCACCCCCCCTTCCCCCCGCACCCTCCGCAGAGCTGTGGCCTGACCAACAAGGGAGACGATCCTGGTCCCCCCTCCTCCCCCCCCCACCCCCTTGCAAAAGGCCGTGCTCTGCCAGTGCCACTGCGGCCGTGGGCAGGTCTCATCATTCCTCGCATGACATGGCTATTATGAACGCTTCGCTGCTGGCCTGTCAGTCACCGTGGTGGCAAGTCAATTAGTCATATCTAGAAAGACGGGGACATCTTTTTTTTATGGGTGACGGTGTTTGGGAAGGGGGGGCGGGGGGTGGAGGGGGTCTTGGCTGATTGTAATTACTCTTCCCTGTCTGCATGCAGCGTTGGGGTTTTCCCTGGGGTCCTCCAGTGTGCTCCCACCTCCGTAGACATCCACGGTGATCCCGGGTGATTGGAGACTACATTGCCTGTATGTTTGGGTGCTGTGTGATGGATTGGCGTTCCATCCTAAGGGTCTTGGATCGGGAATGAGTAGGGTAGGATCTAGTGTCCTCAAATTGTCTTTAAACCATTTCCATTGTGGGGAAGATATGTTTGCATGTAATATAAACACACTATAGTAGACCAGAATTACTGGATTTTTTTAAGGATATGATTAACGTTAAGTAAGATTAACTTAAATAAATATTTGGAAGGAAGAAGAAGAAGAGGATGAGTAAAAGACATGTAAAACAAATAAAATAGATAAAAATGTAGATCACGGCTGTGAATAAAGATATCTTCAGCAGTCTGGCAGCCTGAGCAGCCACACGGCACCTAATGCCTGCCACGCACCTGGAAAATTGTTTAAAATTAATAATTCATTGCAATGTTACAGCTGTAAAGCGTGCTGACAGGTGCTTTAGATTGAGTAGTTGATGCTTCAACCAGTTCCTTGCATTTAAGCAGCGTTTGCGTTCAGCACGACAAATAGGTTGTGGCGTATTTGTGAGCATCTCCAGAGAACTTGTCCTTCCCATACTGTCCAGTGTTTCTGTAATGACAGACCAATATATAGCTCCAAAGAGTGTGAAATGGAAAAGATAAAAATGGCAACTGCATCCACACTGATCTGGCTCAGGATAATGGTACATTTTCTGCTAGGGAGCTCAATGTAACATTGGTCGTATTAGAGTGCATTCCAGACCAATACTTGTGATGTGTTCCAGACGGAGCTGGCTGCTTCACGCCAAACAACCTGCGCCCCCAAAAGAAAGGCTCATGTTATTTGGCACGTCACATTAGGCAAGATGCACCGGTGCTAAGCCTGCGTGATGAACTGCTGCCCTGCTCAAGGGGCTGTATTTCACTACTGCTGTAAGCTGTATCAGACCATTGCATCAGAAGATAAGCTTTTGGCCCACCAGACACATCACCTTCAACAAGTATTCTATTATGTTAGTAGTTATAGAAGCTTGCAGACATATTTTCATATATTTAAGAAAATATCTGGATTCACATTCTCATATTTCTTAATAAACACACAATATTTGCAGTTATGGGTATATTGTATTACATATTATGAATGTTTTAATTGGGGTTTTAGTAGTTGTTTATTTTCACCAGAGCCAGATGGGCTGTCAAGAGCAATACAAAAGTTTCTTGAATTTGTGCTATTTGTTTGCCTAAAAAGTTTGTTCACACAGACACATTTTCAAACATGGATTATTATAGCAAAAAAGTTCAATTTCTACCCCTAATGTGTCTACACGTCCTCCACATCAGTGGTTGCACACCGAAACCATTCCACCTTTAGAATATCTGTATGAATTTGTATTTCTGTATGCAGTAAGACACTGTATTATTTAGCATGTTTAAAAGTCTTAAGATTTTGGGCCCCAGTGGGACCTGCTGATCTGTATTTAGTATTTTATTTTTATTCTTGGTGTGTTTTGAAATGCAGTTTCATTTGAGGCTGCCCTATAATTCTGAGAGTCTGGAAAGGATGGGAAGAATTCTACTGATGTCCTGGAACATAGTTGCAGAAATGTGCCTGTCATCCTTTACCTATCTCTCTAGTATGCTTGTGTTGTAACGTTCAAATAGACATTGATGGTCATCTCTGGCTATACTGTTCCATTCCCTTGCTCTCTAGTTTTATAACTCCGATATGAGAAACACTAGCTCTGTGACATGGAAGATGAGAAAAGACACTCTTAATCTCCAGGCTTGATGGGCAATCCCAGTTACCCAGAACCTAGTATATCAAAACCAGCATGGTTTGATAACACAGCCTAGAGTGAGTGGACATATTCTGTTATATTGTATTGGAGTATTCTGTAAAGAACAGACAAAGAGGAAACACAAAGTCAAGGTCATTCATTTAGTGTGTCCATATTGAAATACTCACCAGGTATTTACATACTCCTGTTTGTCTCGCGCTATATCCTCAAACAAAGTGCGTGCTCCTGTTTGATGTCTATATCTACTGTAGCTTGAAACCAGATTGGGAAGTGTACACACCAGGCCGGGTGATTTGTTTGCCTTTGTGTGTCATATGTGCACGTTTTTGCAACAGTCAAACGTGTGCGCATAATAACCCATGTTCTAATGTGGGATGTACACAATGCAGCTGTGAATTATTTCTCTGCGGTAACGCCAGGTCGTCTGTAGGAGTTGTGTCTCTGTCTGCAGGCGCTGTCTATGGAACGTATGCTCCACAATGCACAGTGATGTTGGCCAGCACAAGACTAAATGCAGTAAAAAATCCTCTTTTAGGCAGCTGTGAACAAGCAGGGAACCCGCCAAAGATACACCGAAGGCCAAAAGATAAAAAGACACATGGTTTAATCTGTGTAATAGATATGGTATAATGCGTTCTCTCCCCTGTCCTCTTAAAATCAATGGCTATTACGTTTCCATGCCTGCCAGTACTGTGTGACGAGCATGTTTATAACCCCAACATACACACAGTGCATTAGATGCTTTGCTTAATGGTGGGCTGGTGTGGCCCCATGGACGTCATTTGTCCCCTGTAATTACCTGGAGGTAGAGATTGTTATTCATGGTAAGAGACATGGGAATTGGCCGTCCTAGGCCAACCTCCTCCAGGCTTAGTGCTTGGAGGATTGATGTTGGAGGGTGTGCAGGAACCAGATGCTACCCCATGATTTCCGAGTGTTTGTGCTAATGATGAGCTCCATGAGGCTATCTTTCCCCCTTTGTGGTTAATGGTGGCTCAGGCTGATTTAAAGTTGGATTTTACTGACTGAGCGCCGGCTCGATCCATTTCTTGCGGGCTCATCACCGAGGGCCATAGCTCTTTTGTACAGTGGGAACTATATTTTTTAACGCAGTCATTTCTATGTGGCTCAGTGGGGCAGTGAAGACCCTTCAGAGCTTCTAATTGGATTCTACCATTTCTACCATTTGTTTAGGAGGGTAGTGAACCTGTTGTAATTAGCGTTGCTTTAATCTCTGTTTGCTGTAGAGGCGTGAGAATGTAAATGCTTACAATATGTCTACTGTAGACATGTATAGTGTTACATGATGTACAGCGGGGTGGGGGGTCCTGGTCCTGACCTAGAGGGTCACTGTCCAGCATGTTTGAGATGTCTCCCTGCTCCAACACACCTGATTCACATGAATGGGTCGTTATCAGGCTTCTAACGACCTGTTCATTTGAGTCAGGTGTGTTGGAGCATGGAGACATCTAAAACATGCAGGACAGTGGCCCTCCAGGACCTGGACTCCCCACCCCTGCTGTACAGTATGTTATACGCTGCAGACCCCAGGACAGACGTGTCTTCTGTAGACACACGTCTGTCCAAGCAAGAGTCTCCTATGTCTTTAACATGGGCGGCATGGGCGGTTATATGCCCTTGTGTTCACACCCCTTCTGCCTGTTTAGTGTTTGCTTGTGCATAGGTGTGTGTGTGTGTGTGTGTGTGTGTGTGTGTGTGTGTGTGTGTGTGTGTGTGAGTGAGTGTAGGATGGGACACGTCATGGAGGCTGGCTCTAATTCCCAGTGGTGTCCATCAGGCCCCCCTGCCCCCAATCCCCCACCCTCCCAGCTCTGACAGGAGGGGTTATTATTTCCCCATCGCCCCAATGGTCCATGTCCCCCCCTCCACCGCTCCCGGCCACGTGACTGACAGCTCTGTAAACACAGCCAGCTACGTGGTGACTGAGTGAGAGATCACCGCACTGACACCCCTCGTCTTCCCTTCTGCCCCCTCCCCTCCCCAGCCCAGCCCACTACCCCTCCCCCTCCCCACTACTCCTCCCTTAGCCCGCCCATTACCTCTCCCCTTCCCCCCTCCGTGTCCCAAACCCCTCTTCCCAAATGCCCCCTCCGTGTCCCAAACCCCTCTTCCCAAATGCCCAATTCCCCCTCAAACACACACACACACAACATAATTATTCTGGTCTCTGCAGGTTCTGACCCGGGATGCCCACAGATTTCTGCTCACCTGACGGGGGGCGGGGGTGTAAGGTTGCAGAGTAAGGTCATCACTAATTTTGGCACACCCTTGCCGGTAGAAAAGGAGTATCCACAGCAACCCCCGATCCCTAGGTGTTCTCTCTCATCTCCTCCCTGAGGTACTCGTACTGGTTCTGGATATCCCTTAGTTTTAATAGAGACCGTAGTAGATGCTTTCTCGTGTGTGTATGTGTGTGCATGAGGGAAGCGCTGGCTCCAGTGTAACTAAGACAGATGAGCATGTACAGGTTTCCCAGCAGGCCTTTTCCAGCAGAGCACCAGTCCTCTTTTACTACCACTGAGCCACACTGTCTGTTGCACGGCTATTCAGCCCTGGTCCTACATGTTGTACAAGCTCCTGCACACCACCTGGTTCACGTGAATGGGCCGTTAGAAGCCTGATGTTGGAGCAGGCAGACATCTAAAACATGCAGGACAGTGACCCTCCAGGACCAGGGTTGAATAGTCCTGGCATATTGGAACAGCCCAATGGTGCTCCTATCACTATTGTAACATCCTAATGGTGCTCCTATCACCACCACCACTGGGCCACTAGTGGAAACAGCCTATAGTTGGCTTAAAGATCTACAGCCAGGTGCATCTGTCTACATCAGGGCCTGGGTGACAGGGTTACTCTGAGTGTGTGTGTGCTCGTATCAATTTATGTGGAGGCAACATTACCTCTATATGGTATACTTGGTTTAATGCATGCATATTGGGTAAATAAGTCATACTACTTACTTCATGGCTGTCAACATTCCTGTTAACACTTGAACCTTCCCTCAGCTGTATAAAATGCAATTTCTACCTTATCTTACGCAACATATGCTGCAATCAATAGATGCGTGCATCGATGTTGGCTGAAATGAACTTCCAAAATAAAATAGATTAATTTCTTATTGTTTTATGCTATTTAATGTGCTCATGTGTTTCTCACATATAATAATCATCAATCCAGAACAATACTGTCATCACATTTCACGTTTAAAATAACCTTTTATTTCAGTCCAGGTGATCATAAAATGTGACATTTTTCCTACATGCAACACCTGCCTTGTATAATGTTGGTGTGATTTCCCCAATATAGGTCTTATTTGACAGTTACGCACACACATTGACAGGATGGAATCACACCCTGAACCCAAAGCTTCTAATTACTACATTACTATTACTATTGTCACGCACACAAAAAGGCTAGCAAACACAAGCACCTCATGTAGGTCAAGCCATGAAGGCTGACTTCATGGAATTATGCCTTTATAAAATTCTCACTTTCCTACACAATATGTATTCATGTATGATGACAGTTGAAATCAATGTATAATCCTTTTTGAGCAAAGGTCACAGATCTAGTGCACTGCCAATAAGAATAATTACCTTTTGTGTACATCCTACATCCAGTATCAACAACAACCACCGATAATCTGCACACACAAAATCTTGTAATAGCAAATAAGACATGAGCTGACTAGGAGTAACAACAATGTCGCCATACTGAATACTGGCAATTATGCTACGTAGCTTCCATAGCTAACGGCGATCTGTGTATTGACAGCATGATTGACAGTTCACCTCCCTGTTTGTTTTGCTCTGAAGTCACGTTTGACACGCAAGTTTACCATATCCTTGGAATCGCCTCTCTGAAATCGTGTGATCCTGCAACTTGACTGAATCGTCTAGTGTGTGCAAATGTAGGATTTAAATATAAAAAATGTGTTGTATGTATGTACCCAACATTTTTAAAATCGGTTAAGATTTTAAAATCCTCTAGTTTGGGGTCATTCTGGAGAAACTTTGATGATATTTCAAAAAAGACACCTCTCCCTTCAATGCCATAGAGTGCTCCCTCAGATCCACTTAACACATTGAACACATATTGCCAAGGCTGGGATAGTGTTCTGGTGTGGTCTGCACCACTTTATGTTCAAAAGTATAGAGCCACGGCTGTGTGTAAACACCAGATCTTTTTTACAGTATTCTTTAGCAATTCTCTCTAGCAGTTTTACCTTTATTAAGCTATGATGGATTTCTATTGAGGACTTTACTGTGCAATAAAGTGACACTAGATTATATTAACTGTAAGAAAGCAAAAACACTGCTTCTTCACACTGCTTCAATACATATTTTAGTTGCTTAGCAACCAAATGCCACCTGACTCCCTGCAATGTGTGTCAATCGGCGGCAAGCCAATATATCAAGACAAACTCAGAGATCTGCGCTGGACATACAGTATAGCGATAACAAAGCGAACACATGTCCTATCTGAAAGGCCCTTACTGCACTATACTGTACCTCTTGGCTTGGCCCTTGTCTGCTTGCTACGATATATACTGTATGTCTTAGGGTGAACCTACTGGGTGCACTGTCTGACTTATTCACAGGTAGTGGCAACAATTTATACACTTCACATCCGCTCACTGCTAATCACAGCAGGGTAACTCTGCACTACTGTAATGAGCCACTTTATGGTAATGCACCTTTTGTGGTGCACAAGTGAAAAGTTAATGCTGCCAAGTTTGAAAGTCCTCCGCAGTACAATGAATATTCAGCTGAGTGGACTCACTGTTTGCCTGCCACAGTCAAGATAAATACAGTCAGGAATCTGCAAATGCCCTTTTGCCAGGCTTCTGTAAACAAATTCAGAGGAGCAGTCCGGATGACAGCCTCTGTAATTGCCAATTTAACTTGGCCGCTGCTATTGTATCACAGAGGGAGGAGAGGGGTGTGGAGGTATTTGGAATGGGAACAAGAGGTTGGTGGCTGAATAAGAGCTGTGAACAAAGACTTGTTTCTGCACATACTGACTATACAGTATCTGTGAGGAGGTACTTTTAATTGGCTGAGGAAGATGAAGGCGCTGAGCCCTGTCACTGTCACTGTGCTAACACTCTAATTAACTCAAACCTAGGAGCATTGTAATCTACGGATTTTTGAGTATCATAATGTAATAACTTTAATTAAACTTGTGTGCCATGCGTGCTAATGAGATGAGCAGCACATATTTGTAATCTGGATAACACCAATACATTTTACACGAGCTCAAATCTGTCCGTCTAGTTAATTACAGCATGTGCAATGGCTGTAATTGGTGATTGGCTTAGGCTAATGTTGTGGAATCCTCACGGAGACTTGACGCGCTCTGTCGGCAGCTGACGGCCCCTAGGAGAACGGTCTTGCCGTGTCAGAGGCTTGTTCAACCACACACACACGTTTAGCATCACCGTACCTGTGTCTGTACATCTGTCTGTCTGTCTGTCTGTCTGTCTGTCTCTGTCTGTCTGTCAGCCTCCAGACAGAAGAGTTGGCTTGGCCGTGTTCTTCTGACTGCCTTCCATTTCTGTTTGTTTCGGGTTATTATGGCACCCCGCTGCTGGTGCATGTATCGTTTTCATGTCTCATATCACACATTTGATCTTTGTGTGTTGTTTGCTGGAGTGTAAAGCTGTGCTCTGGTCTAGGGCTGCTGCATTGAATCGCTTTAGTGTTGTTGTTGTTGTTTTTTTAAAGATCAACTCCTGTCTTGTCACTTATCAGTGTTTTTGTTTTATTACTACAGTATTTATTTATTTTGTAACCAACTAAGATTTTATGTTGAAATGCATTAAGTCAGAGCCTAATATTGATTGGCATATTCTGTGTTGATCCCCGGGGTAACTGAGATGTTTCTATAGCAGACGTATACTAAATAGTCACAGTACACTTCTCTTGGTAATAGGCCACACTAATGTTGTGATGGTATGATAACAAGGCCGTCGAGAAAACATTCAATAATATAACATACAATAACACACCAAATGGATAACAAGGTGTCTATTCAGCTTATGAAGCAAGTTTGAGAACATGTTTTGTGTCGAGATGCCAGCCTTGGGTATGCCCCTGGCCTAGGTTGAACCAGAAACATTTGCCCCTGGGCATATTTCCTGTCTTTCTAGGTGTCTCTATGCTCTGTTTATTCAGCTTCAGGCAATCTCTGACAGCTGTGTGAAAATGAGTTTCTCAAAGTTACACACCGACTCATAGACACAAAAATACCCATGTTATTGTGCTAAGTGGATCATTGAAAATGCTGTAGATGAGGCTATGGTTTTCTTTAGTGTCACATATCAGATATGAACAAAACCAGGGAGGAACACTGGATGTATTGACATGTTATTCCTCTACACTGTAGGCTACTTACTGCATGTCCCTGTAGGAATGCTGTACTGAATGAATTATTAGAGTGCAGGTATGAATTCAGAAACCTATACAGCCACTTACAGTATACATAATATCACCTCTGCTACACCTGCGCACCACAAAGTGCATTTGAAGAACACTATTATTTTTCTCATCACTGACATCACATTTTTTTTATTGCCCTATAGTTTTACTATATGTCTTTTTGAGTTGGCAGTCCCTGCTGAGCTGCATTCCGAAGCCAGATAGATGACGGTGTCAGAGCATAGAAATACAGCAATAATGAAGATATTATTCTGGGGATTTAATTTACCAAAGTGGGCTGGTAAAGTGCAGGCTTATGGTGATTAATGCACACAGCTACTGTGCCTGTGGAAAATGTGGACTATGTCTAGCTTTTAAAATCTTTTGATATTTCATAAACGCATATCGCTTAATTCTTGTGTCGAACCTTAGGGCAATGCTGTGTTTGTCTGTATGGAATGTGAGGCAATTTAGTATCTGAGAATGCACAGTTGTTGTTTTCCCTAGAATGATGTCCAATGAAGGACAATGGCAGTTATATGTGTGGCAAGGTGCCACACATATAACAATATTTTAGGTTTATCCTGAAAAACTCAAAGCAACAGCGCTCCGCCATGATGCTAGTTGTCACGACAATAAACCGACACATTAAGGCACAGTGTATGAAGATGGAGCCATGGCTGTCGCAACGTTTAATGACCATATCTGACTAATTACTTAAGTTTGTTTTCAGAAGGTTCTTCCGTTTAAAAGGGAATAACGTCCAGTTGGGAGGGATGGGGGAAATGAGGTCCCATTTAACATTGTCTGGAATTTAACTTTAACTTTAAATGTTTCTTTATCATTTATACAGGACATTTGTTTCAGTACAACTTCATTATTGAGTCCCAGAGATCCTCCCATAAGCCACTTCACAGTAAACTTATCATCAGTGTTGACAAAATACAAGTATTCAAACCAAATTTGGCAATCCTCAATGGCACTGACCAGCTCTAGTGTCTCTACAAGTTGCAAAGCACCATTTACAAGAGCATTTTCCCTCCTACATTTCATTGTGCGCATCGCGTCACAAGCTAGGCCAGGGGTAGGGAACCCTGGTCATGGAGAGCCGCAGCCCTGCATGTTTTAGATGTTTTCCTGCTCCAACACACTTGATTCTAATAAACAAAGTTAGAAGTGTGTGTGTTATAAGCCTGATAACGACCCATTCATTAGAATCAGGTGTGTTGGAGCAGGGAG
>JAODLL010081673.1:0-15557 GCA_026546735.1 Forbesichthys agassizii | reverse complement strand
TGCTGCTAATGTCATTCACTTTCTTCGCAAAGAAGGTTACGAAGTCGTCAGGTGATAGTGATGATAGTGGAGGGGGGGAGGGTGGTGTGAGGAGGGATTGGACTATTTGGACTCATATGGAACATATTTAACAAATTTCAGTAGTGGACATGCCCAAATTGAACAATATAGCCCAAGTGAGCCTATATATTTGCTATGTTGCCAATTAGTTTAGCATATTCATTTCAAACATGTATAGAGGAAGTAAGACATTCAAACATACTGTAGATGTGCATTCATGTTTTTTAAAAGCAGCCTTATCCTTTTTCCTTTCTGTCCATAGGGCTGACAGTTCCTTCAACTTCATGGCCTTCTTCTTCATCTTCTTTTTTCAGTGTATTTTAGCGCTCATCCAGGCTATAGGCCTCTCCGGCTGGGGAACTTGGTGAGTGAAGGATAGCAACTACACATTTTTTTATTTTGTTTCATTTATTTAACCTTTTTATTTGACTAAGTAAAACCAGTTAAGAGCACATTCTAATTTACAATGAAATGCTTCTTGTTTGTGAAGGTAAATGAACTATATTTAAGAATGAAAACAAAACGGTATAAATATACAATTTAAAAGGCACTTTAAAAAAGAGAAACACCAAGAAGACACAGGACACCATAAATAACAACACGTGTCTAGTGTTTAGTAGACAGAAATGAGGAGCGAAAGAGGGGTTGTGCGGACTATGAGGAGAGAGTGAATGTTGCAATATGTAACGTAGCTTGGGTGCAGCTAGGCCTGATAGAGTTTATAAGGGCGTTGTGTCCAAGCCAACTTGAAATGGTGTTGGAGGAAGGTCCCTCCCTTTTCATTCTGCCTCTAGTTGCACATTCTGCTTCCTCTTGACTCCCTTTGATTGCTATTCGCAATGCTTTTGGTATTGGTAAATCTCAAGGCTTTACATTGTAAATCTACTATTTACAATTTGTCTCATGCCTGACTAGGAACTGAAAACAGGTGTTTTTTTTTATTCACTTAAGTAAAATGACCAATTGCATAATTGTAATTGCAATGTATTAATCCGCTGTTCATATCACAGCGTAGTGTGTAATACCAGTAGCAAAGATTTTAGAAATATAGAAAGATTGTGCATTGTAATGTGTTTTAATTGAGCATAAATGGAACGCTGTAGGTCTCATAAGTGGGCGTGTCACCAAAGGCATTTTGCTGTGAAGGCTGACAGAAGCAGTGCCCAGAGAGCTAAATCGACCATGCATGGCCTGATACCAAGTCAATTTACCTTGAAAACAGTTTGCTTTTTACATTGTGGCATCAGATTTATCATAGGTACTCAAGAATTAATGATAAAATAGCCATTAACGCACTCAGAGATAAATGATGGGCAATATTGTTGTGAAATCCGTGAACCTCCCCATTGACTTGCATGGAACGCTGGAACTACATAAAGGGCGAAAGTCACCCCCCTAATTCCAAAAATCAAATGCGGAAGTGCCATCAATTGGAACCTCTCAGTTCAATTATATACTCTCTGCCGGTACTGTATATGGCCGAGCTCTTCTCCTGGGGATGACTATTTGAGCTTTCTGGAGATGTTAAGGATTTCGAGCGATGAGATCAGCGTTAATGAGCGTTAATCAGTATACATCATTGCTGGAGTTTAATAAATGTATATTTGGTTTAACACAGTAAATAACACAACATATATATACTAACCGTTTAAAATTGGTGTGGGCATATTTTACAAGAAACACATAATTTGATAGTTGTATTGTTTATTTTAACATTTGGTTAAAAAAAAAAAAGCTGGGCTGATATGTATTTACTCACATTTGCTAATGCCACACCCTAACCCATGCTACCTCACCTTACTCTCACCAAAGTGGCTGGATCGCAACAGTGGCGTTTTTCCAATACAACGTGGGCTCTGCAATAGTGATGCTAATCACAACTCTCCTATTCACTATGGTGACTGTTTTAATGGGATTGGTTCTCATCAAGGTGAGTCCATCACACATTTCAAATACATTTGTAATCTACTGTACAGTATGTGGAGTAGTATGGTCCTGTAACTTGTTTATTTTCTTTAATAGACTGAATGCCAACTACGACCAAGAGATGGCACTGTATACACTCGTAACAATTGAAAACTAAATACGACCTTGAAGCAACTTAGGTTTCTTTCCATGTATGACAATTGTTTTTATTAGTGCAGCTAAAACCCCGGTATGACTGACAGTCCCTAACCCTAACCCTAACCCTAACCCTAACCCTAACCCTAACCTGTGTGTGTGTATATTGTAGACTATGTGAATGAACCACTCATTTTTGAAAGCTACTGCATTACTATTTCTGAACTGGCCAGGTTCACAGATTGTACCGTGGTGGCGGTGGGAGTTTTGAGCAAGCTCAGCAAGAGTGGAGCACTGGAGTGTGGAAGAATGCCACAGCAAGAGAAGCAGGGTTCAATGCAGTAGCTCAGGCACCTCAAGGCCCAACCCTACCTCAATACCCTGCTGCAGTTCCTAGCTACCCTGACGGACACTGGTGATCCCTGCCTTTAGGTGCAGGCAGACAGCTTGCCCACTGTGTGAACACAAGGAACATGGACATTAGAATTTGACCCTTATAAGTTGCTTTTTTGTTTAAAAGATTTGTTTAAAATGTCTGTTTTGAAAGCATTTAAACAGCTCAAAATTAGCTCATGTAGGGTTTATAATTTGAGGAGGAAGATTAATTTCATCCCACTTGTATTTAAATGAAGTCTATCAAATTGAATGTGGTTATTATCTAAAAGGCAAATAAATCTGTTTTATGCAAAATGAGATGTTTACACAGCAGGGGTTTTCTGTGTCTGCCTGGTATACATTTCTATGGAAAGACATTGTGGTTTTGCAGCTACTCAAATTAATTATATATATATATATATATATATATATATATATATATATATATATATACACACATACACACACACACACACACTTTAAACTAGATCATATCATAATGTATAATACTATGACAGAATATGTCTTGTTATTAGGCAATATTGTTGATAACTTAATGCTAGTCTGCTTTTGAACTTTATTTCTTATAGCGGCATCTGTTTGCATGTATTTTGTATGTGAAAAATGTAATGCTTAACGCTTGCCTTAACAGATGCTTTTCTTCTGGGGACAGTAACAAGTTTGCAAATTATTAGTTTTTATTAACCTTTTGCTATGATGTGCCAAAACATTTTTATTTTGGTTGTTAACTAATATCAAAGAATAGTACTGTGATGTAATCTGCTGTGGTGTTCAATCCCTGACAGTTTACATTTGAAATGTGCCATGATTGTGTGGTGTCCTATATTGCAAGCACCTTACTCTTGTCAGTGTGTCAATTGCATTTGACCTATGCTCTGAAGAAAACATTTTCATCAGTGACTAAATTCACAATCCTGTTTATAATCCTTTCTTTTATTTGCTCATTCCAAATATATTGACATTCAGATTTAAAAATATGTACTGGAAGGGTGTATTGGTTCATGCTTTGACTAAAATTACTTTTATTTCTTGTAACTTGTCTTCTAAATGAGTAACTGCCAACATTTGTTTTATTTAACGATATGTTGATGTCAAGGAAATGCTAAATATTTCAGTAAACATTAATACTTGAGTGTGTGGCCCCAATGTCTTTCACAATTATTTTGAAGTCTTTGATTTACAAGCTAATGTATAGGCCTTTTATACAGCAGGGAAGTTGAAGTTATTTATTCCAAATGTGTATATTATTATAATCGTAAGCAAATATGTACCAGTCTAAGGCCAACACACAAATACAATCTGAGTCAACATGGCCCCATGCTTCACAAGCAATGGACAGTGGTCAGGGTGAAATGCTTAATCATGTGGGGGTCTCTGAAAAGTTGTTAGTTTTGTCAGAGGTAGAGAGCATGTTATGTGAAGCATCAATAGCCTACAGTAAACAAAAAAATATATATATTTTTGTTTCTATATTTTCTCATAAATAGATCAAGTTGTTGAGGTTGAAGTAGATATGGTCACACTATTGATCCCTCTGAGGAAACTGCTCCTCTGCCTTTTAGTAGGGGTCCTCAACTTCTTCAACCAAAGAGTAAAATCTAAGAAATTGCCTTCCAAACTTACATTGCAGGCAATAGCCTAGTTATATTGAGGAAATAATTTCCATTCACCCTAAGGCAGGGTTTCCCAATCCTGGCCCTAGAGGGCCGCTGTCCTGCATATTTTAGGTGTCTCCCTGCTTTAACACACCAGATTCAAATGAATGGCTCATTATAACGAGATATTCATGTGAATCAGGTGTGTTGGAGCATGGAGACATCTAAAACATGCAGGGAAGCTGTCCTATAGGACCAGGGTTGAGGACCACTTCCCTAAGGGGTCAGTATTGGATAATGAACAATCTAGATGTGCACGTGAAAGAAATTAAGTATGCGCCATAGATGTAGTCAAATACAGATAGTTAGCAGCTGCGGTGATGAAAGTGGGAGCAGTAATATACATGTTTGACTATAGTTTACTCCTGCTTATACTACCTGGCCTCTAGGGGCCTACTGATACATCCTGTTTTGTTTCTCTAGCGAAATAAGATCTTCTCGTTTTTATTTAAGTCAGTATTACATTTGTAGTCATATTCATGTATTTATTAAAATTACATTCCATTATGTACTTATGAAGACAACACATTACAATGAATTTGACAACAAAATGGCATACTACATAAAAATAACAAAAGTATAAACTAATAAACGGGCAATGGTAAGCTCAGCTGTAAAAAAAAAAGTGTACTGTGTAGTGTAGTGTGATTACCTATAAGTACAGTGTAATATATGTATTTAGTGTTACAACTGAGTAACAAACTACATACGCTCAAGTTTGTGGTTGAAGTCTTGAGTATTGAAATAAAAAGTTATAAATAGCTTTCTTGAAATTGTACAGAACACTATCATATATTAAAAAATGCTAATTACAAATAATATATACAAATATTTACATTATGTCACTGTGCATGTACACACCCACACAGTATAGAGAATATTTAACCAAATAAAAAAAAACATCTGCTGCCAATGTAAATAAATACTATAATATTTTTCTTGTTGCTATAATCATCACATTGTACTGCATCTCAGGACTCAGTGTTCAATGTGCATATGGATGTACAATTTGTAGCTCATTACAGCGTTTACGAAGCTACAGACCGTAGTTTCCACTGTCAGATTTCAGACTCATCATTGATGTACCCCATACCCTCCATGCTTGAAATGTTAGCCATGGGTGTGAAGTGGTGTTCTCCATTTGAATTCAAGCGCACGATAGAATGATTATTGTTTGTGCCACAGGTGCTTCCAGGCACAGTTTCCATCAGCTTCGAAGTTCTGTTTTGAATGTGCGTGTAGTCAGCCGACAGCCTTTTTGAGTGGCTTTCCCTGGGGTCCTTAACAAACCCCAAGCACATGCAACTTTGTCTTTTCATGTATATTATGACAACACCCATCAGGAAAAGTGACAGGAGAGAAAGCAGAGCCACCGCCACCTCTAGGCCCGCAGTCCTCCCAGTTTCAGCCTGTGTCTCGGGTGATAGGGGCTCCACTGGATCTGGGTCTAGGGTGAACACGTGTGCTGTTGTCTTGTGATGGTGGCCAGAGTCTACAGACATTGTCACCTTGTTGCCACTGGTGGTACTGGGCTTTTCTGGCTCGGTGTAGAACTGTAGATTGTAAATGACCATTGTCTTATTGTAGGTTCTCCCGTTGATCTGCTCTAATGAGTCACAACTGTACAGGCCAGCGTCTGACTTTGAGGCATTCAGAATGAGAAGTCCTTCCTTGTAGATGTAGTATTTATAGTTGGAGTAAAGGCTTTGCTCTGAGAAACGCCAATAGACTCCTGCCAGGTTGGAGTCTGGCTGGCATGACAGTTGAATGTTGTTCTCTGGAACTAAGTTCATATGCACAGTAGGCGCGGGCTCTGGAAAATAAAAGGCATAAACACACACACAAACACACAGATTGTCTGAATTAGTATTAGTTGATAAATATGTGGCGACACACCTTGTGACACAACATGTACAACTTCTACCTGGCAGAGGACACTGAGAGACATCCCCCTCCTTTAGACTCTGAATGGCTGAGTGTAGAGAAGTAGCTATGCTGTTAACGCCTGTGCACTGGTCAGTAGATAGTTCCCAGGCACAATAAGGGTCTCTGGCCATTATACAGTCTACACAGGATTGGTAGCGGCTACAGTTCTTGACCGGCATCTGCACAGCTCCGAACTCTGAACCGGCATAAAGCTGGCCCTACATTTGCATATACACACAAACAACATATGTACTGTCATTTAATAATTACCCACCTGTCAAGTAAATGAGTGAAATATTAAAATTGTGATATAATATAAATACAGTGCATACAGACAAAAACACATTTGTTCCTACAAACAAAAGCATCAGCCTGTGCATTGACTATCATTAAAATCATATAATATATACATAACTTAATATAAAAAGAAAGTTTATGAAAAACCTTGCTGGAAGAGAGGCGCAGGATTGTAATAGGCGTAGGTTCCACATAAAGCTGAATCTCTTCAATGATGAACATTTCTCCGGCATAGTTGGCAGCCTTCTGAACGTAGCCGTTTTCTGATGTTTTTAGGACAAAACGAAGCACATGTCATGTCAACAACAGTAGCAAAACCCCAAAACACATCAGGTGATAATTGTGACACTGATTACGAGTGCAGTGTGACAACTGTGATTAAACTGGTGGAAGGAAGTTAGCAGTCAAGTCAGACAGATAAAAGAAGTTACTAAGGTCGCGTTGAGACATAACTTATTTTCTATTCATTAAAAGCGCTGCCCGGGGCATTTTTCCATGTAGAAAAAAAAAGCAGCTGAAAATGTTGTTACGGTTATTATGGGAAACACCAAGTCTTCCTACGCACTTTATTTTTATTGGTCAAATGTCAAAAAAGTGGATGACATAGGGCGTTATCTTCTGAGAAGTAGAATTTTTCTCAACTGAAAAAGAAGCCCCTGTGGCAGCGGCTATTTTAAGCGCCCATGGCGCTTCTAAAAACACTGTCCACTGCATAGGGTTATAATGTAAAAAAGAGGCCAACAGCTTCCAAAAAGAAGTTGCGCGTCTGAAGTCGAACATCAAATCATTACACAATCAAACCAGACTGGCACTACTAAGCCTCTGAAGCCAATCACAACCCTTGAAAATAGGTTTGCTCACACCTAGGTTAAATGGAACTACACTCCTAAACTAAATAGGTGCTGCTATTTATAGGGGCATCATTACTTGTGCTACACTGTGATCAAATATTTACCAGTGCCAGCAAACATGACGGGGTACATTTTTCCGTCAAGGGCCAGCACACTGTCAACCACGATCCGAGTTAACCTGGCCCCCTTTTTCATGAGCAGCGGGCCCCCTGACAAAGGGTTCACTGCTTCATCCATGAGGGGGTTGTCTCTGATAAACTGGAGAGTTTTGTCAGGAAGGTCCAGAGAGCGTTTAATCCCCAGTTTCCGTGCCGCATCATTTATACACTGGGGGGGGGGGAATAAACAAGGTGTGAGTTTCCATAGTAACAGTGTTAATAGTGTTTGTCGACGAGGTTTACTGCAGTGCGTTCGTTCACTCACAGCTCCCGGTCTGGGGATAGGCATATCTCCGTTGTACATCACCCACTTGACATGAGATGTCTCAACGGCGATAGGGGTCTTAAACTTCCCCTCATTGAAAATGTCTCCAATGGAAGACACACTGTATGCACACACTGCGGACATGTCGGATGAGCTCCTGGTATAGGCAGTCAATCAATCAAACATTAATTTACTTCAAATAAATGATATATTAGTAGTGCTAGTAACAGTTAAAAACACCTCATTGATCCCTGCAGGTATCAGTTTGTAAACAGTGTAATAAACGAGGAACAGTATTCCTCATTACTTACCCAAAGGGAAACACTTGGCTCACTATATGATTGACAATACAATAAAAGGTGTATATACAGACTATACAGACTACTGTATATCTCAATATGAATGAACTGCGCACAATGTATAGTTGATTCTATATGCTTTTCTGCTGTTGTTGGGGACCAGGCAAATTATAATGGCGTGCTGTGTTCTGACCCCAGGCTTAAGTTTGAGAACGCCTGCCCTTCATTAAATCACACGATTCTATTACATGCACTTACGACTGTGGCGTGAATACAGCATAGAAGACACTCTTTCTCCAGTCCTGGTGCTTGAGCAAGTAGACATCCTGCACAATGGAGGGCAGGCTGGGCTCTGGGAAGGAACAGTCCAGACGAGCCTTCAGGAACGAGGTCCATTTCCTCTGCAGTGTCCGCTGGCCGCCCATATCCTCCTGTGTATCACAGACACACTAGTCAACTGTCTGGTCTATTTCAAAGTCACTAACACATCCTGACAAATACTACATACAGCATACAGGTTTGTGTGGATAGTACTGTTGACCTACTGTGTGTGATTCTGAATGCTATGTAAAGTCAAACGCAACAAAACAAACCTTGCAGACACGGGCCACTCGTGACACTGTCAGTTCAGTGTGGAAGTCATACTCCATTGCATTCTCACTGAAGAACATGTACATCTTATCATCATCGCCATCAGGACTATTGACACTTTCAGGCACAAAGTCCATGTAGACAAAGTTTGGCTCTGCAATCATGAAACAAAAATAAGCCCCATGTCTGGAACAAAGACAAATATCACTTCTTTCTAGTCCAGTACTCATGGAATGTGGTCTACGTGCAGCTGCAGGTAGTCTATGCTACCTGAATCACACATACTGTGCCAACTGAATATTGTGCAATCAATCATGTGAAGAACTGAAGCATTGACTGCACATATTGTGTGCAAAGACAGAGTTTATAAGATAACTGCCATTGTCACCATCAGTGCCAACTGGGTCTAAACTGTTCTCACCGTTAAGCCATGTGCTCTTAAACTCAGTACGCAGAGTTAAGGCAGAGCTACGCAGAACCACAGGCTCTGAACCCAAGAAGTTGATGGATGTGGCAGAATAAAGGTCATTTCCTGTAGATCAGGAGAGAAGGACAAGACTCATTAGTCTTGAGATCAATTATGCAAACATGTATTATGATTCCATTCCTAAAACACGGCTATATCATACTGCTTAATAAATACATATTCAGAATAGTAAAGTAATTTATTTTATATTTAATATACTGTATGTATTGGGTAGGTTTATCATCTTGTTTGTTTAGAACTTGTGGTTGGTCAAATCTACATAATGTACATTTAGATAGTTTGTGACCTTAAACAGTCAGTGCATTGTTCCCTGGTTCTGTTATCAGTGAATACATAATTAGGTTCAGACTCACCAACCATGAGAGATGAGTATCTCTGGAAGGGATCAAATGGACATTTCCCTTTTCCTTCTTCCCGCTTTCCCTCCAAAACCAGCTCCCCATCTGAATATGTCTGTCAGGACAAAAAATAACACTGGAGAATAAACATGTCTTTTTCCAAGAGATCATTTCTCATTAAAAAGATATATAACATTTAATAAATGTAATTATTTGAGAAAGAACACATGAAAAGAATCCAAGAAAAGGGTCTACTAGCATATGCCTTAAAAGTAGTCTGCTTAAAAAAACTTTAATATGGCACATAACATTTCAGATATTCTCACACAACACACTGGTCTACTGAAATAGCATGTGAAATCTTGGTACTACAGTATATAGGCTACAACGCACCATGTAATCACAGGTGGGGCTGAAGGCATTTGTCCCACACACAAACATTCTAGTGTCATTCACTGTTTGCAGGGTTCGAATATAGTTGCGGCAATCCACCTGAAATATCAAAGTAAAAGCGTAGTTAATTCAGCTTGGGTAAATGGGGTATACATTTAGTCAAAAACAACTGTGAGCCGTGGCTGTGCCATTAGACCACAAAGGGGGTGATGCATTGAGCGAGATATGAGACACTAACCTCAGCGTCTTTTCCCTTGTACGTGCACTCTTTCTGCTTCTCTGCAGTGACCCGCCAGTAAGCCTGCATAAACAGTGGAAGTGTCCTCATTGCTTGAAGACAGTTTGATGTACACTTACTGAAAGCGTTCTTAGCTGCAGTGATAGATATATCCTGAAGCTAGCTAGTTAGATACATGTTCTTGGAACTATAGCAACAGACTTATATAAGAAAATGTTTAACACATCTGCAGATGATGTACTTTGTTGCTGTTTACATAAAACCTTTTGTCAAATGTATACTTTACAGATTATTTGCTTGCTGATGTTTTTGTTACTAATAACATAAATAACAAAAATCTTTGTCAACAAAATTAAATATCAAAATGTGTGCTGCTGAAGTAATTAAATAAGACAATTGTCTAACTATATTTACCAAACATCATTGTGTAATCCATGTTGGCAAAACTCTTTTTACATTATTTACTGTAATTATCGGTTGTGGGGGAATTATAGAGTTAGCCCTATACTGAAAAAAATATTTGAGTCTGATAAAGGAATACTTAAATTACTTGACATAAGGTTTTCAGATAGAACAGATAGCAATTCATTAATAATATAATGGGCTATATTTCTGTAAATGATCAGTCATCTAAAAATCTATTTATAAAACAGTTGTTTTACAGTTACTTTGGTAAAGGTGTTCAATTCAGTCTTACAGTTGCAAACCAGCTTGTATATTTCTCAAAACAATTCGTACAAACAGCAAAACACAATGTATTTCCGGCAAAAGCTCATAACTTGCTCAAAATCCTTTGCCGTCAGAATGTCAAGTCTTTGTGTCATTGGTGACAAAAACGATGCTCAGTTTTGTCAAAATGCTTAGTCGTGTTGTCAATGTAAAACTGCATTATGTTGTCTGATGTCAACTACGGCTACATTTTTGGGTGCACTCTCTGTATGGAATTTTTACATTTTAACATTACAAAGTCACACATTGCTTCTTGTGTGATTAGAGGATTTACATGTATGCTTTTACAATTCGGTACCTTTGGTCTACTGTAATTACACATACTTATAATTTTTATTTTATTTATATACTAGCTGTTGATATTAAGGTGATGATTTCAGGTACAAATGTTTCCTAAATATATAATACACAGAGGAATGCTGGGATTCTTCTCTTTCGCTACCATGTGGGACTTAATGTTGAGTAAATCCACCCAAACCCATCCAAGAAGAATTTGATTAAACTCTATATTCTTCTTACTGCAGCCTTTTTGATGGAAATGTTGTTGACATCCAGGGCATAGACTGCTTCTCTGGCACCCAACAGTAGCAGACCCAGGTCCTCTCTCATTAGCATTGTGGAATAGTTCCACATCCCCTGTTCTCTGAACAACCTTAGAACACCTAATCCGGAAACAGAAAACCATCAGCATCAACGTCAAGTGAAAAATTGCAGCAAGCACCCCACACACAAACAACTGACTATTTAAAAACATTTAAGACACTTACTCTCATATGGCACGGTCTTTCTTGGAACACAGTAGTGGCTGTGTAAACTATATGATAGGCTGAGGAGCAATCCAAAGAGAATGCTGAAGGAACAGAGAGAATACATGGCTCGGAGTCCAGGCGTCAAAGAGTGACAGTCTTGTCTCTTACCAAACCAATGCTGAGTAGGTCAAAGTGGCAACATGATGGAAAGTCAGTGGTCTATAGAGCTTTGCACGGTTTCTTTTTATTTTGTGGTGATGCTGCATGTAGGCATACACCATTTCTGTTGACCTGTAGCTGCTCTGGTGAACGTCTTTAAGTTGTAGGTCTATTTAAATTACTACAACATGGCTCAGAATGCCAAAATTCCCATAAGTGTCCTGCTATGTTGGTATTAACCTCCAACACAGTGTTAATGAGCTGAAAAGCAGTACAGAAGCCATGTTGCCACAGCTACCGGCCTGGCAACATGGATGACAGCGTCTTCATTCGCTAGAAGAAAAAGAAAAGAAAAAAAACAACAACATGTGAATATAATTATTATTCGAAATGTCAACAAGGAAGCAAAATAGTGAGATGTGTTTTGTTATGGGGCCACATTTTCTGTAACACATTTGATCATTTTGCCTGGATCAGCTCAGGTTTGGGCACGCTGACTCAAGCCTGCTCTGAGTGAGACATCATGCTGTACATTGCTCATTTGTAGTGTGGGAATATTCACACTTTCTCACCAGATTTGTTCTAACGGCTCAAAAACCACGGAAAGTGAATACAGCATGCATTTAGAAACTAAAAAACAAAAGAACGCAGTAATACCAGACTTGGGTGTATCCCTCTTCTAAACTGTTTTACAGACTACTACCGTAGTAGATGCCGGCAGACCAAAACATGGTATATTCAAACGGTAATCCCAAAGCATCCACATTTCTCAAGAGACGGCAAAGTTCTTAGTTATAAAAACCTTGTATTTTGAAGGCATCTCTTGCAAGTAACTGCCATGTTTGTGTTGTTGTCAGCTGCCAGTGGGGCAAGCTGCAGCAAGTATACAGTATATAGAACTGGCAGCGCAGGGATACTTAGAATGCCTTCACTCTTAGGATCCCCGATAACGGGGGTGGGCTGTATATGTTGAGCATTACAGCTAGTTGGAATATCTACAGGTTGCACAGTGTTTGACAGATATTTGCATATTTGAAACTGCATAGACAGGCATGCATGTCTACAACAATAACACACCCTTCCTTCATTTTCCCATATTTTTATAGGGTCATATACTCTCGCAGGTTAGGCGGTTGAACTATTTGTCACATTGGGCACAGAGCTCTTAGATAAAAAGGTTTATACGTTGCAAATAAAAAATACTTGATGAATAATACCCTTTTGTTATTTCTCTCTCTCAATGCTTTCATTCTAGTTCCCTATATAATAAACAATAAACAAAACTCAACTAAGGTGTGCTTTGCAATGACACCGAATGTAAAACAATAGTGTGAAATCCCACAATGTCTTTCTTTTATAAGTTTTCTAGTGCAGCCAGCACAACCTGCTCAGATTGAGGAGATTGGCACACAACAGAGCAATGTTTAGCCTATAAGCCTGTTGGTTCTGTAGTTAAATAGAATAAATGTTTGTCACATTCACAAATAAAGAGTTGTTCAGTTTTACGAAAAGAATTAACTAATCATTTTTAACCCTTACTTAAGGTCATACTTTTTGTCATAAGTACCACTGAGCACGTAAATATTGGCATGAATATGCCACATGTATGTGTTTCAACAAATACGAAAATCTTATAAATACCAAAACTGAACCCAATAAATTTTCTTTGACTCTCCCACACAGTTTCATGTGAACTAGTTGTACACTTGGACAATGTATATCACAATATTTATTTATTATATATGAACTTTGCACAATGTACAGTATATAGACTATGTACTATATTTGTATTTTTAAAAAACAGACTACTGCATTTTTATTTTTGTATTGTGTGTATTCTATGTGTAACTATATGTTGTCCTGCACATTTATGCTTTGTCTTGGCCAGGTCGCCGTTGCAAATGAGAATTTGTTATCAATCGGCCTATCTGGTTAAATAAAAAAAAAATTTAAAAAGAAGGAGGCAGCAAAAGAATCAGCTAACGTCACATTTTGACAGGTCTAGACATAAACCTCTACAAGTACAAGACTATATAATGTCCCATAGCATCAACAATATTAGATATACCAATATACATGTAATCTAGGTAAAAAAAGATCCACCAATAACCTAGCAGTCCCTACGGAGTACAACCCAAATAACAGTGTCTCCAATGCTTAGAGACACGTAGAGCTTGTAACCCGCATGAGTCATGATAATCCGAGTGTGTCAACATTCTGTCATTGCTGTCAGTTACTACATAGTATGCACGTGAAACACTAGTGGCTTGAATGGACGTGTTTGTACATACACAACAGATTAACCGGACAAGAAATAATGTTCTCTCAAACTAACTAATTTGCTGGGGAACTCACTTGTGAACTCACCGACTGGCTGCCTGATACTTAGCATATCTGTACATTTATGTAGGTTATTTATATAAAGTCCAACTAGGCTAAATGGATGTGACACAGTATTCCATGAACACAGGCCTAGACAGGAAAGTAGAGCTGGGAGGGAGGGTGCTCACCTTTGACACTCCTTGTGTCACAGTTACTGTTGTGAAATATTAACTGGAAAACACACCCCAGACCAGCACTAGACAACGTTTTTGTAGACAAAGACATTCCTCATTATTACAATTAGCCAGACCTTGTTTTTTTTATATCTAATACAATAATTAACTATAATATAATAAACTACACCCTATATATATATATATATATATATATATATATATATATATATATATATATAAGGCTACTGCGGTAAATAAAAACATCACATCCTACC
Source organism: Forbesichthys agassizii (assembly GCA_026546735.1). NCBI lineage: Eukaryota > Metazoa > Chordata > Actinopteri > Percopsiformes > Amblyopsidae > Forbesichthys > Forbesichthys agassizii. The sequence continues at coordinate 1,132 of JAODLL010081673.1, read as the reverse complement.
ATCTCACATGCACGTGTAAGTGTAAAATACAGTAAAGACAACATAAAAATACTATTAAAACGTTAATATTCTTACTTTAATAGAGATTTTCTGAAGCACACATGCTGGCTACTACATAACCACAGCAGCCAATGTATCGTCATCATAACTACAGGTGAGGTATTATCGTAGGCCTATAGATTGCAGACTAGGCTAGGACTAATCTTGGATAAAACATAAAATTCCGTCTTAGAAGTAGACTAGTCTGTAACTCTGGCCTACACTACATTGCAAATCCATTTTTTGTATAGCATGAGCGTCGTGGAAAACCACTAGAGACTAAATGTTCGTTCTCAATAAAATACAAATAAACAATTCAAAATAGGCTAGTAGGCCGATCACATATAACAATCACTTAAATACCTACCAGAGTTGTGAGGGGAAGTAGGCCTATTTGTACTCGATTCAGATTTTTCTAGGTTTTCTATTCCACCTGTACGAACTCTTCTGGCAACCCTTGTTCCTGTTGGAAACGGTGTTCTATCGCGTAGCCTACTTTGTTTTACTATGTAGGCAGTCCTACTTAGCCGAGTCACGTGACATTAGATTTCACAACATTTCGTGCGTGTAGGGGAGAATTTAGTTACATAATCACACATATTCACATATTGACAACTTCCTTGGTAAGAGATTCTAAAATATTTATTAGGGAAATGTATTTTGTGCAAATATTTAAAAATATTCAGCCCGGAGTTGTCTTCCTGAGGTACAATAATTACAATTATTTATCAATAAATTGATTTATTGCAGTTTATTAGCTTCTAAATAAAACAAATCAACTTGTTTACAGTATTTCTGAGTCAAACTATTTCATATCACATTTCATAACACAGAAGAAAATTTGCTTTGGTAAATGCTTTACTGTAACACTTGCAAATCAGCATGTTCATTTCAAACATACAAACATACAGTAACACAATGTAATACAGTAATGTATCTGCAAAAGCTCGTAACAAAAAAAAAGTCCTTAGTCTATCCCTCAAAAGTAAATGTGTATAATATAATTGCCATCAGAATGACAAGTCCTTGACCTTGTGTCCTTGTCTCCCAACAAGCTAGTCAAAATGCATGCATGTTCTCAATATAACAACGT
>JAODLL010081642.1:0-10000 GCA_026546735.1 Forbesichthys agassizii | reverse complement strand
TCTCTCTCTCTCTCTCTCTCTCTAACAGAGTAACGTTGCGTTGTACAGTAGTAAAATATGTATAATGAATATGGATGTCCACTGTCCACATCATTCACTATGACTTGATATCTAAATCTATAATCCATCTCTCACGCACACACGTGCATGCTTGCGTGCACACACACACACACACACACACACACACACACACACACACACCATGAGATTTTCAAGGACATGCTGTAGTGAATGATTGCAACGGCTGCATGTGTCTATCTTGAATGACAAACACACATGCACGCACACACACACGCGCAAGCGTACACACACGCACACACAAACACACACACGCACACAAACACACACACGCACACAGACATACATACATGCACAACGAAGTTACGGTATTGATCGGCACTCGTCAGCACATCCTCAATAACAAACACTGTCACTTTACAGATGTTCCTTCTTTTGCCCTCTGTCTGGTGCATTAGAACCTTAGATGTCCTGCACACACACACACACACACACACACACACACACACACACACACACACACACACACACACACACACACACACACACACAGACACACACACACACACACACACACTGCAGCCTTCGCCAGATTAATAGCCTCTTCCTGTGAGGTCAATAAGTGTTGGAGAGAGTTCCTTAAAGGCCACAGGATAGTGTGTGTATGTATGCAAGTGTGCATGTGTACCGGTCATGTGCGTGTTTGTATGTGTGTGTGTTTGCGTGTGTGTCTGCTCTATATTTTAGTATGTGTTTATGTTTTCACTAAAGATATTCAGACCGCTGCTTGCCAATAGTTATGTCCACCAACGGGGGCCAGTAATAATAATAATAATAATATTAATAATAATAACAATTATAATAATACGAACATAGTTATTATTGAAGTTAACTTTATCCTAAAATGGTTTTATTTAGCTACAAATGATGTAATTGGCCTTATGCGCAACCAATTTCTAATTATTACAATTATTTTATTTTAGATGCTTCCAGGAACTACCAAAAACTAAAGTTTTCAATGTCCATCGAGTTGTGATTGATTAATACACAGTTAAACAACAAAAAAAACTTTGCATGGCAAAATAGATATAAGCTTAAATCAACATACGATCATCATCATCATTACCATCATCATGATCATATGTCATCTATTCTCTGCTGCCTGTCTGTATTTTTAACAGGAATGCTCAGCTATGAAGAAACATTAGATTTTGGATTAAAAAGCAATAGACAAGATGTGTTATGCTGATGACTATAACCTATATCAGATATCGTGGCTACTATGCTACTGTATAGCGGCTAGCCCAGAGTAGCCTACTGTATTGAGCATCCAGCTAAAAATAGCCAACAGTTGTACAGTATGTAACCCTAACCCTAACTAGGAACTAACCCTAACCCTAGGTTTAGGATTAGTTCCTCAGGTAGAGTGTTCCAACGTGACCTAGGGTTAGGGTTAGTTCCTCAGGTAGAGTGTTCCAACGTGACCTAGGGTTAGGGTTAGTTCCTCAGGTAGAGTGTTCCAACGTGACCTAGGGTTAGGGTTAGTTCCTCAGGTAGAGTGTTCCAATGTCACCTAGGGTTATTTCCTCAGGTAGAGTGTTCCAACGTGACCTAGGATTAGTTCCTCAGGTAGAGTGTTCCAACCTGACCTAGGGTTAGTTCCTCAGGTAGAGTGTTCCAACCTGACCTAGGGTTAGGGTTAGTTCCTCAGGTAGAGTGTTCCAACCTGACCTAGGGTTAGGGTTAGTTCCTCAGGTAGAGTGTTTCAATGTTGTGGGGCTCTAACAGAGAAAACCCTGCTGTCAGAACAATACCAAGACACACTGCTTGACACGGAGGCACAGCTTCTCACCATATGGCAAAAACAAATAAATAAATAAAAATAAAAAAAATAAAAAATAAATAAATAAACAAATACACACCATGACTCCCCTCCCCTCCTCTCATACTCTCTCCTCTCCTCTCCTCCCTGTCTCTCCTCTCCTTCTATCTTGTCCTCCCCTCTCTAGAGAAGATTGAGATGGTCTATGGTTGTTTAAACAAGCCCCAATGGTCCTCATTAGCCTGAACCACACACACACACACACACACAGAGACAGCTGAGGGGTCTTTGATGAGCTGGATCTGAGGCAGCTGCTAGTTTGTGAAACTCTGCTCGGATGATCTCTCCCCCCCCCCTCCCCCCCTTCCCCCCTTTCCCCAGCATCACGGGTCATTACCACGGTGATGGCTCTAATGATGCTTTGACCGCCCCGGGGTTGGCACGGCAACACTTTGCAAAAGCTGGGCCCGTTTATGGTCCGGCGATGATCCATGTTCCTACCTTAGCATCATGTTGGTCAGATGTGCTAGTGTGTGTGTGCGTCTCTGCGTATGTGTGTGTGTGTGTGTGTGCGTCTCTGCGTATGCGTGTGTGTGTGTGTGTGCGTCTGTCCCACACGTCCCCCATGTCTTCTCTGCTGCAGCTTGGTGTCAGAGCAGTCAACTGATTTATCTCTCTGGTTTTGTTTTTTTATTCCGTTCTTCTCTCTGAAGCAGTTCCACTCTGTGGAGGCATTTCTCTTTTACGTGAACGTCTGATTTGAATGAACTTAACATACCTGTCACCCTTGCCTTTCTCTGTTCAACACTGTTCTACGTCTACAGAATTTGTTCAGGGGTTTGTATAATGCGGAATCCTCCGATGCTGAGAAATGAATACAAAATGCACATGTTGCAGTTCATCGAATGGCCACTTGAGGCGGGCTGCAAAAAAGAGTAACCTACTTAGACTCCAATGGTAGAATGTCGGACTTTGCAGCAAAAAATCATCATGTTACAGTCTGGTTAAAAAAAACAACTAAAAAAAAAACGTTTTATAGCTAGTCTCCATGTTCATGACAGCTGTACGGGTTTTTTGTTCTCTCTCTCATCAGATAAAAATAAATTAGCCACACATTTATACCATTATAATAAATAGGAAGCATAAGGGGCCACTACAGGCGAAGTGAGATACTGCAAGATGGCGAGCTATGGGTGACGTCATTTGGGTTTTGTCCATTTGGTTTTCACTAGGGTTAGGGTTAGGGAACTGTAGCTCTCAGTCCATCTTACCTAGACTGGCTTGGTGACAACGACAAGCGAAACATTATTACTGTCTTTATTATGTTGCTTTGTAGTGTTGGACAGTGGACCGAGTTTATGGACTTTTATTAGGACATTAGTTAATTAGTTCATTGCCTTATTTAACGTGTTGACTGTTTGTGTTTGTGATTCTGTCCTATACCTATAATGTTACATCCCACCTAATGCATCAGTGCAGTGTTGGGACAATCGCAATCAATACTGATGATAGTCGTATTGTGGTGAATATCCATTATCGTGATAATCATAAATATATCCTCACATAAGTATGATTATGTCCAACTCACTTGTACAGTCCAGTGGACCTTTCACCGCACAAGCGAGTTAGCCACGCCCATTGGTGGGTCTGAGCTGACCATAACGTCAGAGACAACTTTGATAATGTCCATACATCCAGCATTGTGTCATTAACAATAATGGGAGACATCGGAAAACAGCAGGATTTAGCTACCTGACGGTTTCAGTTTCTCATTTAAATCCAGTAGCCTACTATTTAAATTAAAAATAAATCAAACCGTAACTTTAACAAATAATAAAAGTTAACATATTTGACGGAGAGACAGTAATTCCAGGTGAAGTGATTGTCCGACACAATGCGGTGCACATCAACATTCCGGCTTTCTGATTAGTCAGATTGCCTGTCAATCACACTCTGGTGAAAGGTCCATTGTATTGATTTATTAATTGATTCATTAGACTGCATCTTTCCAGTCAATCGCCACCAATGCTGAAGGCTCGGCTGTCGTGTGTAAAAAAGAGCAATCGAATTTGTTGAAATACTGCTTTCAAAAAATAATTAGACAAAAAATATGAAGTAAATGTGTCAAAATAGTTAAAGACATAATAACAGAATAAAATAAAATGTAATAATGTGATTTCAGTATGTTTTAATGCCATTTTAAGAGTTAATTAAATAATAATAATATATTATATATTCGCGATAATACCGTCTTTTGCAAGAATTTTGGCAAGGACATTCGTGACATGTATCTTTTGTCCCATGCCTAGTTTTATCACGAAGCCTGTTATTGTCAGGAGAAAACATTGACTTTGATCTTATAGTACTTTATGCATTTGAATGGTAGGGTGATCAATTATCCAGTCCACCTGGGCAAGTTTGAACAGAGTCTGGTTTAATAAGGCTTTCTAGAATGTTTCTCCTGTTTTGCTGGTTGCCTTCTGTGGGCCGTCCAAATGGGATTAAACACTGTGCAGATGAACTGGACTGGAAGCAATGGTGAAGGTGTAGGGGAGGTGGGAAGGGGGCAGCAATTCCATCCTATTTCTAGCGAGGTGAACAAGATGGCGCAGCAGGAAATGTAGAGATCGATCTGCTGTGCGTAACTAGAAAGGTAGACGTTGAACAATATAGAGCTATCACAGAGAGTACTTCAAAAACCTTCCCATTTGCGGCGAAATGCTCGTCATGACTACTACAGTAAGGTGAAAACAACCGTTGAGCCCCGTTACTTCATCACATTGTGTCCATCTGACAGGGACACGCCACCCAGCCTCGAGAAGGTACCAGAAACTGTTCACATGCGTGACGCAGACAGACTTGTGACAACACTGCTCTGGGGTCAGCCTCTCTAAGCATTATGTCCTTCTCATCCACTCCATCCTTGTTTCCATTCGCTAATTACCCTTCACTGCTATACTTAGCCAATCTCATTCTCGTTCTCTCAAGTTCAATGATGTCTATCTATATTCCATCAATCAGCAGCGTCAGCATACATCTTCCAGTGACAGTGTTGCCAAGGATATACAGTTGTGAACACAGCAACATCTACATAATTCTCTATAATATCCTATAATCACTACTCAAACGATCACATCTCTCCTCTGCCTCTCTCTCCGTCTCTCTCCATCTCTCTCCATCTCTCTCTCTCCTCCTGAGCTAAATTACCTGGAACATTCTGGACAGAACCTGCAGGGCCCTAATCTTAGCTACTGATGGAGGAAGATGTGTGTGTGTGTGTGTGTGTGTGCGTGTGTATTTGTGTAAAGAGGCAGTTTGCAGGAGGTCACGACCTGAGCATTGTCTGTGCATTCTTCCCACTCCCACTGAGAGAGAGAGAGATATACTGTACATCAATGATATTGATGTATTTATTTTCCACTGCTGAGTACATTATTTTATGTTATTTCCCCCATTGTTAATATATTTATTATTTCTTTGGGATTTTAGCAACTGTATAAACTCTTATTCTATTGTAATAGTTATGATATTGTAAAGTGCTGTGGCAATATGGTTCATTCATGCCAATGAAGCCTATTGAATTGCATTTAATTTAATTAAGAGAGAGAGAGAGAGAGAGAAAGAGAGAGGTACAGTGTGACAAAGTTGGGTTTTGAGTGTCATGTAGGTAGTATTTAGATGGGGCTAATATATTTTTGTCACTCAGGTAGGATGCCAGGAGAAGGGGTGGAGCTATCCATAAAGGGTAATTTACTAACAGGTGTTGCCTCTATGGAATGTTCCATTAGTGGGGGAAGTAGGAATGTTGGGTTGGAGTAATATAGGTAAGGATAGTATTATTTATGGGACATATTCTGGTGTAATCATTGTTTATATGACATAATTCTATAATATTATGTGATGAATAAGTATGTAAGATAGATATGTGAATTTGTGTGGTTGGGTAATTTAATGTTGGTCTTTCAGAAGGATACTATGGTCTCAACCAATTGATACAGTTACAGTGTATAGACCCACAGTGATACAGGTACCATGTAAGACCCACAGTGATACAGTTACAGTGTATAGACCCACAGTGATACAGGTACAGTGTATAGGCCCACAGTGATACAGTTACAGTGTATAGACCCACAGTGATACAGGTACAGTATTAAGACCTACAGTGATACAGGTACAGTGTATAGATCTACAGTGATACAGTTACAGTGTATATACCCACAGTGATACAGGTACAGTGTATAGACCCACAGTGATACAGTTACAGTGTATAGACCCACAGTGATACAGGTACAGTGTATAGACCCACAGTGATACAAGTACAGTGTCAGCAAGTAGCTACTGTATGGTAGGGTAAGCAGATATATATTACATGAAAAATGATACAGTATTTGTTCTCTTATACGGCATGTATAGTCAGAAGATATGTTAGTTAGTGAAGGACAGGCAGGTTGTGGGGTGAAGGGCACTAGGGCAGACTGAAAATATCATATACCATAGAGAGAGGGAGAGAGAGAGAGACAAGTGAGTGAGCTTGCGTCTGAGTGTGTATGTGTGTGTGTGTGTGTGTGAGTGAATTAAGTAAGCGTGAGGGTGTGTGTCAGAAAGAGAGAGAGAGAGAGTGTGTATGTGTGTGTTTGTCCAGCAGGTTATAAAAAGTCAATTTTGTGCCCTCTATTAGTTTGGACAGACAGACAGACAGACATATATATATAGAGTCAGACAGACAGACGTACAGACGGACAGATGGACAATTACATAGATAGGGAAAGAGACTGTAAACAGGACTAACTATAACTAATGTACAGTAGTATTACACAACACAACACACAGTAACGTTACACAACACAACACAGAGTTGTAACACAACACACAGTAACGTTACACAACACAACACAGTTGTAACACAACACACAGTAGCGTTACACAACACAACACACAGTAACGTTACACAACACAACACACAACAGTAACGTTACACAACACAACACACAGTTGTAACACAACACACAGTAACGTTACACAACACAACACACAGTAGCGATACACAACACAACACACAGTTGTAACACAACACACAGTAGCGATACACAACACAACACAGAGTTGTAACACAACACACAGTAACGTTACACAACACAACACACAGTTGTAACACAACACACAGTAGCGATACACAACACAACACACAGTAGCGATACACAACACAACACACAGTAGCGATACACAACACAACACACAGTTGTAACACAACACACAGTAACGTTACACAACACAACACACAGTTGTAACACAACACACAGTAACGTTACACAACACAGAGTTGTAACACAACACACAGTAGCGTTACACAACACAACACAGAGTTGTAACACAACACACAGTAGCGTTACACAACACAACACAGAGTTGTAACACAACACACAGTAACATTACACAACACAACACACAGTTGTAACACAACACACAGTAGCGTTACACAACACAACACACAATTGTAACCCAACACACAGTAGCGATACACAACACAACACACAGTTGTATCACAACACACAGTAACGTTACACAACACAACACACATTACACATTAACATGCTCACACTCAAAGTTAAAAAAAGAGCCATGGAAATAGAGAGTTGCATCAACAGAGGTTTACAATTTACAACAGTCAACAGTCACATAGTTTACGGAGAGGCAAAACAGTCGATAAATAATATACAACAATCGCTAAATATTATATAACTAAATTTTTTGAAAATGTTTATTCAATTAATGCACCAATTTACATTTACAATATCATGTATAGGGTTTAAAAGTTTGAGTATAAATACTCAAATTATATATACTTTGAGTATTTGCGGTTAACTTCCGGGAACTGCTTTGAGGCCTCACGATCCACCATTGCTGTGGAAAAAAATGTGTTAATTGGAGTTGACGCGACACTCTCTTCTACATGGCTCTGGTGTCAAGGTCCCATGTGTCACCATGACAACGGTGTCCTCTACAGTCCCAGAATACATGGTCTAACAGGACCCTTGTTCATCACCCCCCTAACCCCCTCCCCACCTTGTTACCAACGATGAACTCATAAATCAAACGGCACAAAAGGTGTTTCATGGTAATTCTGTATTGGGGACAGAGGTTCTTGGCAGCCCATAATAGTGTTTCTCGAAGTGTGGGGTGCGTGTGTGGTTTGTACACCTCAGAAACCCATATGTTTATGCCCCGGGTAATTAGCGGATCAGATATGATCTGCTAATTAGATGTGCGTGTAATTATTTTGCACCTGTGTTTGTGCCAGTTATTGCCCTTAAGAGAGTGTGTTTGCATAAATCAACGCTTTTATCTAAACTGTTTCCCCTGTTAATGCTTATTTTCCGCTTGCAGGTTTGCCCGGCTGCGCTGGTAAAATAATTTGATGACTGAAGGGTTTTATATTAATAATAAAATATTGAGATGTTTTGTGAAATTGAGAATCAAAGCTAAATTATTAGGTTTTTTATATTTACACTGATTTATAACAGTAAAAAGCCAACTCTCTCTCTCTCTCTCTCTCTCTCTCTCTAAGTTATATTTAATTAAATTCAATTATAATCATCAAACATCAGCAAAAATACAGTATGGTCATGAACTTGGACAGTACATCAATGTAACGTAATTCCTATGCTTGTAAAGACCATTCACTGTCCTTCAGGTTTGGCATGCTAATACATATTTGGCAGCGATACATATTTAGTCTCTTTTAGTTCTTTGAAGTTTGCCATTTCAGAAATTAACATATTAAAGTAATATTTTCTTATTTCAAAATGTTGTTTGCATTTTAAGGGACTGCCAATTTGTGGTCACTGAGCCTGTATTTGCTTAGGCTCTGTCACTCTTTTCTGTCTCTGACAATAGAGTTTTCCTGCCCATTTATATTCTCTGTTTAGGGCCAAATAACATTCTAATACTATAATATCACTTTGGCATTCAGCGTCTTATTTTCAACATTACATATATGTTTCTTTACATGTAAGTTAGTGGCTGTTGTAAAGCTGGAAAAAGAGTGTTTGAGGGGGGACAATCAGCTTCAGCAGTAACTATTAGAAGACTCTTAATTCAAGATCCTCAGGGCTGCTGAGAGGCCTAATCTCTCTCTCTCTCTCTCTCTCTCTCTCTCTCTTTCTCTCCCTCTCTCCCCCCAGACCCGTATTATGGTAGTGATGATGATGAAGATGATGATGTCAGGGTGAAGACACAGAGACCTCGTTCAGCTGACGAGCCAGGTGTGTTTCAGGCACAGACCGGTGAGTGGTGGTGTGTGTGTGTGTTTGTGTGTGTGTGTGTGTGTGCATCTGTGCATGCGTGCGTGCGTGTGTGGATGTTTTTACACATCATGGACACAAGATCCTAGTGCACTAGGAAGGACAGAAGGACACTATGAACAGAGGACACTAGGACACTAACGATGAGTGAACATAAGGAGATATGTAAGAGATAAGAAGTATTTATTTCTTACACACACACACACACATACACACACACACACGCACATGCACAATGAGATAAAGCTCATTTATAGTACACACACCTGCACAGATACATTTATATTGCGTTAGATTTGATGGAGATTCAACACACACACACACACACACACACACACACACACACACACACACACACACACATTAAGCCCCTGTAAAAAAGAGCGAAGCTTCTTTTGATGAGCGGATATGATGTTCGCTAAACTCACACATTCCTAAATCCCATGGGATTAAGGAATGTGTTCAGTGGGCTTTCATGTGCTCTCCTAATTCCCCTTGCCTGTTGGACTATTGCCTATGAATATCACATTAAAACCCTTTGTAGTTCCTTTGCCTTATAAACATTCAGTTACAGTTTATTCACATCAAGGCTGGAAAAATATTCATTAACAAGTGTCGATCACAGCGCTGCATTGTACACAGCAGTGAATGTTTTTAAAATGATATACAGTAAAGTGTTGAGAAAGCAATCCGCATGATTTGTGTTAAACTGTACTCACAGTGATAGTTACAGTGTATAGACCTACAGTGATGCAGGTACAGTGTATAGACCCACAGTGATGCAGGTACAGTGTATAGACCCACAGTGATACAGGTACAGTATTAAGACCCACAGTGATACAGGTACAGTGTATAGACC
>JAODLL010081631.1:0-15562 GCA_026546735.1 Forbesichthys agassizii | reverse complement strand
AACAAGCTTACTGTAGTTCTTTCATAACATGAACAGTGACAGATTCCCCATTTGCTCCATAATCTGCAATACATAATGTAATTATTAAACACAAAGATTTAACAGAGACAATATGTGGGTCCATAGTTAGAGCTATTATTGTCACATACTGGACTATACCCTTCATTGGCACTACTGCATGTAAGCCACTAGATGGCAGTATAATGGAGGGATAAAAGCTTATAGCACAAATCATTAGAATAAGTTGCTGATGAGGGCAAATAAAATAGATTACTTCATAGTAAATTGAAGCTTTGTAACTTCAACAACTGGATATAGATAATTACCTTTTTTTAAATTTATTTTCTTTGCATTTTCCCCCAAGCTTCTCAGGCCTTTGAACATTCTGGAGTACACCTCTTTCTGCTTGTCCATGATGTCTTTGTGGCACCTGGAGAATTATAATAACGCACACAGTATTTATTTCTAAAATAAAACATTTAATATAAATAAAACACTGGCACATGAACAAATCTCTGCAAACACCACACACACAGTGCAGTATTCAATGTTTTCTTACATGGCCACCTTCCTCAGCAAGCTGTTTATATCTTTGTCAAATGGCTTCTTTGCTTGAGCCCTTATGAGAGATTGCTGTGCATTCTCATAGTCGTGCATCGCCAGGTAGGCCTGAGAATAATAAAATACACCAGGCTACTGCACGATCAGATAAAACCTTTTTAAAAGTGTGGCCTCGAAACAACATCTTTTTGAGTTCTACTGTACCGGTAGTGCTTTGAAAATATAATAATGAGACCATTTAACTCTCTCTTTCCCATGTTTTACATGTTAAATATGTATCCATCCACCATCTTGACCACTTCTCCATCCTACTCTAATCAGTTAACATGGTAAATGATAACAGGACCACGCCGTGCGTGACCGACCTGCCCACAGCGGAAGAGGGCCTTGGTGTTGTCCGTGTCCAGGCCCAGGGCCAGGGTGCCGTACTTCAGGGCTTTGCGGGGTCGCTCCATCCGCAGCTGGGTCAGGGCCATGTTCAGGTAGAGCGGCAGCAGCGCCAACTTCACCGCATCCCTGTGTTCCTCTGACAGCCTGTTGTCCAGCAGTGTGATGGCCTGCAGGCCAGGTACAGAGGCTCCGTGACTCAAAGGCACCTCGTTTTCATTTGCTAAGGTATGCCCCATTTCTTGCATGCTTACCAACTGGAATATCCAGTCGATATTTTGTTTTTTATTAATTTATTGAAAACATTTGTACTGTAAAGGCCACCTCCCACTGGCGTCGTTCGACGCACGTCGATGACGACGTTCAGAACAGTTTTATTTCCTGAACACCAAATTCAGAAAAATCTTTGCGGATTTTTGAGCTTCTTTGTCAATTTGTCTTTACGTTTTGGTTGTAATTAAATGTAGTCAGATATTGTATGCCAATACACTTTGTCAAATTCACCAAATATCCCGCATTTCTCTAGCCAATTGTTCTGTGTATGCTGAAAAATATATCCGTTACTTCTACACAACACTGGCTCCGTAAATAGGAACATAAACAAACTGGCAAACACCGCTCACAACAACGCCCTAGGCTTCGTAATATGTTTCAATGTGTGGGGCAGAGCCTTTGAGGGAGTTTGTTTTGATTTATGCTCAAATTTAGCAAGTATTTTCAAGAATTACTAATGCTGGCCCCACACTAGAGAATTTTTGGCTCAATTCTGGGTCAAATCTGCCCCCCACCAAACAATCGAGGGATTGTTCCCAAACTCAAGGGTGGAGGGAAGCAATCATCTGCCCAAACGATCCTGTAGTGTGAGAGGTTTACGTTATTTAAATCCTGTAGGGTGATTGGAACCCCAGCATAATCTTGCAATAGCCAATGAGACGTGAGCTGACTTGGACACACAAAAAATTCGCCATAGATACTGTCCACCATGTAGGTCATGTAGCTTCCGTAGCTGTAGCCTACCTTCCATGTTGCACAGCCAAACATCTGCATGATATGACAAGACAACGCTATGATAATAGCTGTAAGCTGTCACGTCTTTATATAAAAAGGTATGGCCAAAAAACGGTACAATTACTACCTGTTTGTAGCGATCTCTAGCGATGTCATGGCGACTCTGGCTGAACAAGCGGTTGCCGAAGCTGCGCAGTGTGTTGACCACGCGAAGCAACACTGGCAGAGGAGTACAGTTCTGCTCCTCCTGAAGAGGAGACCGGGGAAAGAATACACCAATATTCCTTATAAAGGAGCAGGGGGTTAGAGGTTTGGCATATTCTCGCTACAACATGCATTACAGCCAGACGAAGCATACTGATATCGGGAATAGATCCCATAATATTTTTGGTCGGGACTCAACCAAAGCAACCACTAGACTGTCCTGCCCCGTAAACCAGTCATTATGATCAAATGTTGATTATACAATAGTTCTGACCAAGGGATTTGATTGAACAAGAGGAATTCTATGAGTGCCAATTTTTAAGTCCAACGCACTGGGACTTTTAACTATGCAAGCATCACTCCACTTTACCGGTGTTCTTCTAATAACTGTTACTAAATCAATTATCTTCAGCACTCGGTCTACGGGCTCGTACCTACGACTGAATCACAGCCATGCGGATATTCAGTCTAACCCTTTTGTGTTATTGCTAAAATACAAGGCTAGTCCGATTTCTCTTGTCTGGTATGCACTGACACAGTGACCACCAGCTACGTCAAATCAACACCATGCCGTATGCAGTTTTTGTGGGTGTGTAAAATGTGCGTTTTATTCAGAACCGTTACACACTCAGTTTGCATGCACACTAATATTCCAAATATAGCAATATTCAGAATTTGACTGGTATCATGGAAACGCCGCATTACGTTTGGATCTTCCGAATTAAGCCTTTTTCCAAATTTACCATTTCCTGATTAAGACATTAACTGATTTTATTCAGGCATGCATGAAGAAGATTCAGAATATGAGTCTCAAGTGGGGTTTTTACTGCATTTTACAGCACTGGGTTGGACCTCACCCGTTTACGGTAAGATATGCAGAAAATCCAATGTTGTTGCATATAAGAATAGCATAAGCGGCTTCAGGCATTACAATTTTCCATAGTGTAGAACATCAATGCATTTTAGAAAGTAGGTAAGTTATTTTCAGAATAAAAGGAAAAAACAGAATATTGGTTGCATGAAACCGTAGCCACTGATAGTGGACAATAAATTACCCAACTCTGTCTCAATTACAACATGGCACCCACCAGACCCAATTACAACATGGCACCCACCAAACCCAATTACAACATGGCACCCAACAACAGACCCAATTACAACATGGCACCCAACAACAGACCCAATTACAACATGGAACCCACCAGACCCAGTGCCACAAAACTGTCGACCTCGGCAGAGTCGAAGAAGTCGAGGATCTGCACCTCGTACAGGACCCTGGCCAAGGGGGGGATGGTCGGAGGACAACCCATCTCCCCAAAGGCGTACTGGGGTTGGAAGAGGAAGCAGGAGAACTCTCCCTTCCTCATGGTGAGTATACCCAGCTCCATGCCAGCCAGCGTCACATCTGTGGAGGGTCAAGGTTACTGACCGGTGCTATCATATTGGTTGCTTTGACACACACATGCACACTGCAGCTGCTATGACCCAGATTTTTCTGGGCAAGGCCATTTTAAAATTGCCAATTACACTAACATATTTTTTAAATATCTGAATAAAGAATACATCATAAATCACTTGAAATTGTATGAATGTGCACTTATTCTGTTATCAGACTGTCCCACACGGACATGACTGACCTCTTCCTAGCTTCATCATCCGAGGATATCGATTATGGCAGGTGGTCTCAAAAGGTTGGTCTGAGTACTCCAAAAATGCAGAGTAATGAACTGAATGGAAAGGAGACGTTTCAGCTTCATGAAACTCGGGTAGGAGGACTTAGTACAAAGACAATGGAGGTAGCATAAAATAAATACTTAGCACTGAGGCGTCATTGGGTACGGAGGGGCCTTCTCCAGCTCGAATGACCTCTTTACGGATTCCTCCATCGATCAAGATCGCGTCCATCCGCTTGCTCAGCCGGTCAAATGGACTCTACATAGCAAGAACTTAATCGGACCCCCGGGACACAACAACTAGTGTGCAGTATAGGTGTAACATTACACGTAGTGTATTTGTGATATAGGCTACCCTACATTTTAATCAATGAATGAACGACTAGATGCAAAATGCTACTGGTAGCCTAGCGTCATTAAGTTGAACTATTTGTTTGTTGTGTTAGCGGGAAAACGAACTTAGATTATACTGTATTAATATAGATAAACGTTCCTAATCATAATTAACTTACCTGTACGTTTACCCTCAGTTGGTCAGCGAATTCTAAAACCATTTTGGATTTATTAATTTATTTACTGGCGTTGTATGAAAGTTAGTTTTGTTGTGAAGATAGCCTGCTCCCGGGCTAAATGTGCCAGTTCTCTGTAAGGGCAATTAGCGTAATTTAGCTAAGCGTCACGTGACCCACGTGGACATGATGGGAGGATATAATAATTAAATGTAATTAATAAAATAATTTATTTTTTAAACAGCTGTATCTAGAATTATTAACATTCTGTATCATATTTTAGTTAATTAAATGGGCATTTAGCTGATGCAGAAATAATTTAGGATGCATTTAGGAAACATAATATACTCTATAATAATACATTACATTTTTTGGATGCCTTTCTCAACACTCAAGGACATCTTACATAGTAAATAAATACATAGATATAACAGTTGGCTGAAATATCTATGCCACATTATTGTAATGTACCTGCTTGCATGAGACATATAGCCATAGCAGTGTACAAATAGCCTATGGTACCTGATTTAAGTTTCCACTGATAGGCTATTGTGGGCTATAGCCTACTGTAAGTGGGTTTAAGGAACTACACGAGGTTACATAATATGTTCTGCTTGTTTGTTTGTTCATACAATTTACACATTAGTAACTTAACATAGAAAGCTGGTTAATTTGGTACTTTATGGTTAAATATTATTGAGAATAATGTGCCTCAGAAAATGATTTATGTCACGAACCAGGCAGATAAATATCGCGAGGATAGCTGGTTGGCTACTTGCGTGAGAATTGAGGCGTTTATCATACTTGTTACTATCAGTACTGTTAGAATTTAATATTCTATTTAGTTAATTTAGTAAAGTACTAAGGTGAAGGTACGCGGGCTCAAGCCTTTGATTTCATTCATTTAATTTCTACACACACTGTATTTTAGTCATTTATTTTGGTTTTATATAAACAATATTAGACTAATGTACAATAGTCTACACACAAAAATAAAATATGGCTGTATGCCCACACATTCTTAAACATATTCAATACATTTTAATTGCACATACAGTAAGCACTCACCGAAATGTTAAACATTTGCAGGAAGATTTTACTGTATTGTATGAGTAACAATTGAATAACTCCACAGACTACCAATATAATATAAAATATTTTCAGGATCTGATCTTCATTTTACTGTTCAAGGATGCTAAATCAAAAATGTCATTAGATTACCCAATCTAATCTGTGCCACAATAAATATTTAAGAAATAATCAATGTGATCTCCGTTATTTAGCCTAGATAGACCATTGATAGACAATCAGAAGAAGTGTTAGATTTAGTGATGGATTGTGTAATATGCTCACATTATAAACGCTACTATGTGTGGAAAATATATTACAACAAAACATATACTGTAGACTGTACAGTTGGGATGAGAAAAAAAAAAACACAATTTTGTTTTGTGAAATGAGATGCTATTAAAATATATGGTCCGTATTGGCCGTATCAGTGGATATGGTAAAGTCAGCATTAGGACACATCGCCCATTGGGGTATATTACATTTAAACTGAATAATTAGGCTAACCAGTTATCAGTGAACATACATGTTCTATTTAGTCCATGGTCTAAATCATCAACGCTAGATGTAATTGTATTCAAAGGCCAATATATCTGTTTCAAGGTATTGTTAAATGTTAAAATAGCCAGATAAAACCGTCCCATCCCCGACACCCAAACGACTCAGAAGTTCTGTAGTTCGGCCGGATAGACAAAGTTGTTTCCAAAGAGTTTGTAGGCCAGAAGCTGTCCGACAATTATCATCATCACCAGGCCTGAACCTGCGAGTGGAACACAGAGAAAATAATAATCGTCCATGTTATTTATATTATCAAGCTATCAGGATGCACTGATGTACTATATGCTATCAATAGATATAAAATGATCACAGTGAAGACAGACAGATGGACAGAGGGACATGTAAACAAGCAAGAGGATCAATGGGTCCAGTGTTCATACCCAGTGCCATCCACCAGTGTTCAGCAGAAGGGACGTGTGACATCACTATGGGAACAGAAGAGACACATCACAACATTATACTGCGTGAGATTGCCAGCACGCCCAGATGTGCTCCAACCAGGGACACACCACATCCATCACAGTGAAGGCTGTAATCCGTTTAAGGGAGGTGAAGCGGTGCAGATGATGCGGAGATTGGATTGTGCCAAGCGGCGCATCTCATCTTTAGGACAATGCTTCTAAAATACGGTTAATGTTCATACAATATCACTTTCATGAAAGCGTATAGGTCACAGACAGTGCTGTACTCACTGTAAGTGGCTTTGAAAAACACAATAAACACCTATTATTGTATACATGACAAGTATAGACTGTGTCTGTGTTTACATAATGTATAGGCCCTCAATCCCATCAGCCATTGATCCAGTTTGTTTGAGTGTGTGTGTGTGCACGATCTACAGTATATGATGTGCTTGCAAAACGTGCATTGTGTGATACACACATTGTATACCTGCCATATACTGTGCCTGCTGCAGCAATGTGACAGTGTTACACATATTGTATACCTGCCATATACTGTGCCTGCTGCAGCAATGTGACAGTGTTACACACATTGTATACCTGCCATATACTGTACCTGCTGCAGTCACTGCAATGTGCAGCAATGTGACAGTGATGGCATAATCCCAGACCCAGTCCTCCACAATCCAGGCAAACACCAGGCCTCCCAAGACGTACGTCACTTCTGTGGAGATCACACTGACTGGAGAGGGAGGGAGGGAGAGAGAGAGAGAGAGAGCGAGAGAGAGAGAGAGAGAGAGAGAGCGAGAGAGAGAGACAATGGGTGAGTGAGAAGAGCTGTTCTATTTTGCTTATCACAAACCACATGCACTGTAGTTTGTGTAGTTTGTGCTTTACGTTATTATGAGGCATGACCACTAGATCCTTGTAGGTTTTACATTGCTGGTCTAGAGGTAGTCTGGTGTAAGCAGGTGACATGGTCTGGCCGTGCTCCACGGGGAAGTGTTAACAGTCGTTGCCTCCTACTGGGCGTAGACCTCTGGGTAATCTTGAAACTATAGGACAGCACTTTATCAATCGGTGTTGCTTCAACTGTTTCGGTCGCCTCATCTAGCTCTACCTAAACACTTCAACATCATCTCACTCACCCAAGCTGATTGGACCGCCAGCAGGGTTGCTGTGAAAACACTAATGCGAACATGTAGAAATATATCTACATCTACATTACAGGGTTTTCGGTGGATTCACAGCGTAGCTCAGTGACTATAACAAGATTAGCACACGTCATCCATCGTATTACAGTAAAATGGGAACTTGTGCACAGTGGCTGAATTCAGCCGTGTCACTGCATACTGGAACCTTGGGATATTGTAAGTCAAGTGATTGGTATGCGTCTGGAGGGAAATCTAATTCAGAATGACTAACGTGCTGCATATACGGTCCTTCTAAATTAACCCATTTAACCCATTTAAACCCCTGGGATGGATAAAATCGCTTATTTGCTATGAATAAATCTATTGAGGCTGACCTGTTTGCCAATGACCAGACCAAACAGGCTTTCACCTTATCAGCCGGCAACACTCACCCATGTACTTGGGATCCTGCCATGACGGCTGTGTTGTGTAGTCAAACGGCGCCAGCAAGCTGTCAATTTCAGGAACCCTGGACGGAGACACGGGGAAGGCGGGGTCAGTCATTTTCAAGCTCAAATCCAAAAAATATTCCTCCGCGGCGCCGCCCCCACCGATTGAAAACGCACTGTGAAGCACAGCGTAGTACTGCTTTGTTGTTGTGAGCGGTGTTTGCCACTTTATTTATGTTCATATTTACGGAGCCAAGTTGTCACACCTAGGTCCGGGGGTGTGTTCAGGCCCTCTCTCCGCTCGACGTGTTGCCACGTCGGTTCGCTAACCACCGCTCAAGGCGTCATGGCAGCCCTTCCCCTCCCTGTTTCGCGCGTGTTTTATGTTACATTAATCAACCAGCTTGCTTATAATGTGTTTAATCTTTGTTGACTAAACCTCTGTACGTTTAACCAGCGTCTCTTGTCGTTGTGTTAAACATTGTGTTAGACATTGCACAAGTCTGTGTAGAAGTATCGAATTGTTAACACGCACAGAGAACGGAAAGCTAGAGAAATGCGAGGAGATATTTAGTGAAATTGACCAAATGTGTATATCTTGCAGTAGCGGACTATACCTTTACAGTAATGCACACGCACACAGTACTTGCAGATGGACAATCAATGCTGTGATGTGTTTGTGCATTTACCTGAGCAGTCCGATGCAGAGACTGACCACAATGTAATAAAGGGAGTAAAAGGACACCATGCACATCAACAGGTTCTGGAGGACAACCTGGGGAGAGGAGAGGAGAGGTGTTTACCAGCAGCTACCAGCTCAGATCATCTCAGGCTAAGAGGGCACTCGGCCATGAGCTGGATGTGTCTTTAACCAGAGCTCATGTTAACGAACTTGTAGACATGGCCTGAATATGCTGGAAGGTCTCCCAGCTGGTTTGCATTCTGCAGACAGAACGGCGTAGACTATAGCACTTTACATATCGTTGGTGGGTTGTATAAAGCCTGTGCTGGCTTTATTTTCTCTTGCTTCCAGATGTTTCTAATTGCCTGAAGCGTATAGTTTTTAATAGTCGTGAAACCTGATGCTGCAGAAAAAACAAAACATGGAAATACCATATTGTTGTAATTATTTTATCTTTTGCTGGGCAATTCTTACTGTAAAGACTACAGTAATTTCTACACAGGGTTGACATTTTTTGAATTATTGCTTTTAATTATATGTGTACCACCTGGTACCACCAACACATCAACAACACCTGCAAATTCAACATATATAACATAAAAAAAACATACAACTCTATAGTGACTGTTTTATGAACATATTTTTAAATGGCAGGATGCCCTTTTCAGCTCTCATCAAACTTAAACTCAAAAGAGCTAGTAGTCAATCTCTCACACAACATCTCTGACTATCTACACCGTACGTACGACCTCCTTACCCAGGTATCGCTGGGTGTGCTCTTGAGGGAGAACGGCCCATGGCATTTTATTAGTGTAAATCCACAACAACGAGAACAGTAGTCCAACAACATGAAGGGCCGTTGGTCCACATCGGGGAGACTGAGAGACTGAATGTGTGACTGAGAGCTCATGGAGGTGATTAGAATAAATGGGATTACTACTAACTAAGACAAGAGTAAATCCCGAAGAGGATAAATATGAGTGTGCAAGGGATATGAGAGAGAGAGAGAGAGAGAGAGAGAGAGAGAGAGAGAGAGAGAGAGAGAGAGAGAGAGAGAGAGAGAGAGAGAGAGCACATGTTCAGTGGTTAATCCATATCTATAACACTATAAATCTATCTAGTTAAAGTGAATACATATCTTATTTTTTTGCGCATGCTTTGTGTATCATGTCTCCTTTATTGTGTTATCACGAGAGCACGAGAGGACTTGACAGAAAACACAAACTCGTGGTACACATGTGGCGGTAACCATGGATTAAGACTGCTACTTGTTTATAAGGCATTACATGGATTGGCCCCATTGTATATTTCAGATCTCCTTATGTTTTATCACACTTATAGGCCCCTTAGATCATCCAACCAGTTTATTTTTTCTGTTCCACAGTCGCATTTTAGAACGAAGGGTGATCGTGCCTTTTCTGTTGTAGGTAGGTAGGTAGGTAGGTAACTTTATTAATACCCAAAGGTAGATTTGTAGATAGCTATGTTTTTATCATATGAACAATATATAAACTAATTTATGACTCATGAGATTAATATGTTGTGGCCCCGAGACTGGAACGATCTTCCATTTTCTATAAGATCATCTTCCACCATTTAGACATTTAAATCTCTTCTAAAGACACACTTGTACTCTTTAGCGTTTGAGTAAATTCTTGGACACTATGCTAAAACTGTCTTGTTTGTTGTGTATTGTGTTTTATTGTTTTATTTTATTTATTCATGGTTACTTACATTGATGTATACAGCACATTGGTCAGCATTGGCTGTTTTTAAATCTGCTTAATAAATAAACTGACTTGACTTGACTTGACTAGTCCAAGACAAAAAGAAAAATCTCCATTGAAAAATGTTCTAATAGGACGTGGCTTAATCCATGTATGTGAAACTGGACCTCATTGTGTCATGAGCTGAGCTCAATATCAGGTCAGACATTTGAGGACCACTGCTTCGATTCCATTAAAGCTCTGTTGACTATAAGGGCTAATTTTCTTGCAGACATGACATTGATTCATGGGGCTGGCTAGTTGCACCTCTGTTGCCCACCTATCATGGACTAATTGGAGAGTGAGTTCCCAATGTGTACACTAGATGGCAACATGTGTTGTATATTGGCACATTATCACGGTAGACTACAAACATGACAAATGCTGAAATAGAAAACCCATAGAAGGATATAAGGACACAGCTTTAGAGGTCAACAGCTGCAGCAAGACAGGAATGGGAGGAATTTGTGTCTTACTAGAATTATACAGTGATTCACCTGTCTATAAAGTATATAATACAATGTATTTGAATACATTAAAATAGAAGCATAACATTATTTTTCTTTGTAAAGATCAAGTCAAACAGAACTTTTTTGTCCCTCAGAGGGGAACTTAGTTGTAGCCTGGTGTAACCAGACCATATTCACAAATAACCAGACCGTGTTCACATGTTCGCAGTATTTTCCTCCTACTTGCGTACCGTTTTGAAACACCCTTGACGCGGATTGGGCCGCCAGCAGGGCGGCTGTGCGAACACTCATGCGAACAGGGTTTCCAGACTGTAATCTCATCGGAAATAAATAGTGCTTAGAGCAATTAGTCGGACAGAATATAGTAAATACAGGTATATCGCATGTCAAAAATACACACATAATTCAACATGACAACAATGCACACATAAAGTTTTAAGAGCAATATGTGTTAATATTTACCAGGTTGAGTGGTCACACTGTAGTGAAGTGAGTGTATGAAAGACTGTAGATACAGCAGACAATGACATCACACTCCGTCTGTGTGTGACGTCATCAACTTCCTCTGTTTTCATAGCTGGACTTGCGCATGCATGCATGCATGCATGTGTGTGTGTGTGTGTGTTTGTATGTGCGTGTGTGTACCACAAAGCCATTTGTTTTGGTCTGAGATGCTGCTGAGTGCGACATCTAGTGGCTGACAAGATCATATACATATATTTTAAAAGAAACCCTTTTTTAAATCTGCAGTGTCACATTGTGTGTGCGTGCGTGTGCGTGTGTGCATGTGTGCGTGTGTGTGTGTGTGTGTGTGTGCATGTGCGTGCATGTGTGCGTGTGTGTGCGTGTGTATATGTGTGTGTGTGCCGGAGTACGTAACAAGATGTGTATATGTGCGTGCCTGTGTGCGGTGGTTTGACTCGGCCATCGCTGCCAAGGCAACCTGCATCATAGTTGCCATGGCAATGTAGAGTTAGTGAGATGCACATGTTAACCAAATACCAATCAGACTCTTGCGCGTGTTTGTGTGCGTGTGTGTGTGTGTGTGTATACTCAATACTATAGATTTACTTTGTCTGATTTCTCAATATGCGACTTTGAGGATTTAAATATTTGAATATTGGTGTGTAGATGTTTTGTGTGTGCATGTGTGTGTGTGTGTGTGTGTGTGTGAATGACGACAAATACTTAAGTACTGTATATGGACCTTAGAATGTGGCATACAAACCCAGTTGATAGTATTAGGACTGTCATATGTCAGGTCCCAGAGGGGAAGACGCACCTTAATGACATCAGCCATCACACTCACACTGTTTAGTTTATACCCAGTCAACCAACACAGTCTGCTCTTGATTCAAGTATCTTTGGACAGCTGCCACAGTCATTCTGTTCCGCGTAGTCAAGTTGTCTAGTGTTGCCCATACAGTAGGTCTTGGCTTGTTTCAAGTGTTTGATTTACCGTGGTAGTGTTTATGCATTGCCTCGTGTTTTCTGTTGGAGTTTGGATTTGAGCATTCATTTACTGTAAAGAACTGTCCACAAACAGTAACAATATCTGTGTCCTTGCTACTGAGTTCACCTTACAACCCTGTCACATATAGTAGAGCAGTGGTTCTCAAAGCGGGGGTCACGAGACACAGCGGAGAGGGTCACAAGAAATGAAATAACATGATGAATGACATGACAACACATGATTAGAAATGGCATATTTTAGCCATAGTTGTTAGCAGTAGTACATTGTATACATTACTTTATTGTATTCTGCTTCTAGCCTGTATTAAAATACGATCAAATAATATTATGGTTGTTTTGCTTCTACCTATTTGGTATTTGGCTCATGGATCTCTGGCATTGTTGTTTTGGGGCTCCCGAGCTGAAAAGTTTAAGAACCCCTGCCGTAGGGAATGGTGGTTTTCCCAACTCTTTACTGTATGTTTCCTATGTGTTGTCTGGTGTTGTCAAACCTGTATACTCAAAGTCTAATTGAAAACCCTAGTGTGTGCGTGCGCGCATGCGTATGTGTGTGGGTGTATATATGTTTTTGTTAACCTGCAACGTGAAACAAAATGGAATCCCCTCCCTGGTGACTCCTTGACTCATACATAAAGAAGGATGGATGAATGGATGGATGCACTACTGCAGAAGGGATCTCCCTTATCCTGTGCGTCCATCATTCACCCATCCTTTGCCCACGATGTTTTCAACACAGCTGTGATACCAAACATGTTGGCCTCACACACACACACAACAACACACACTGCTGCTCAAGTTAATGTGTTACAGTGATGACAGCTGTTTTCTGCACACCAGCTGTCAGCGATGTGCAGGTGTTTTGTGTGTGTGTGTGTGTGCGTGTGTGTGCGTGTGTGCGCGCGTGTGTGTGTGTGTGTGTTTTAATGACATGTTCTGTGTTTTGCCTGACAGTAATTAATTAGATAACAATCTTACATGCTGAAAAAAGAATAGAGGACATGGTTTTGCTTTCAAGAAGTGGCGCCCAATGCAACTTAATAACACTGAAGTTCGTAAACAATGATGTCATATTCCTATCAAGTCTACAACAGGCTTTCGCAGCCTCCCAATGTTACATACACCGAAATGTGGATAATCCAGTGGATGAGATGTTTCTTCATCATTCATCACAAACATCTCTGAAACAGCTACCACCTACAGCAGAGCTAAATCCATTGTTGTTTCACCAATATGCACATATTCCTGTACAATGCTGTACAGGAATGACATGAAAGGCAGATTCAGTAACTAGAAACAAGGTTAATGTCTGATAATCCTCAGCTATAGAGGTCATAGCATAATTTCCTGCTTTTCATTTACCAGAACATTATCAACCCTTTCACACATGCAACATATCCAATCCATGGTGATACAAGTGTCATCACGTGCAGTATACTGTACATATGCACACTTACATTATAAACCGTGTAATAACATCAAAGTTAAGAGATTAGGAGAGATTTCTCTGCGTGCCTGACAGCATGAGGTACAAAGAGTTTACTCCAATCAGAGGAAAACTGAGCTCTAATATCTGGCCCATGCAGGGCATCGATAAACGTGTTGGTGCTGCTCCTGTAAAGACACAAGAAGGAGAGAGGTGTTGAGAGATAATGGTCGTGTATAGTATATAGTAGTCATATATACACAGGACTAATAGCAGCGCGTTCATGCGGCATGCATTAGGAACAGCAGGCTTGAGATTACTGCTCCATTTGTGATTGTAGGGGACCAACTGTCACAAATGGCAGCCATCTCCCAAACACACTCAAGCACGCACAGACACACGAACGAGGGCTACTAGAATATTTAAAACAAAGAAAGAAAGAATGAAAGAAAGAAAGAAAGAAAGAAAGAAAGAAAGAAAGAAAGAAAACAAAATATAAATTGTATGAAATAATCCCCCACTTTGTCAACATTTAAACACGACAGTGCTGCGAACCACAAAATAAATGTAACAGTGTTTTCTTTTCCCCTAAGGTGTCCCCCTCTCTGACTCTCCTCCTGTTTCTTTCTGCTTGCCTGCCTGTCTCATTCCTATCTCCTTCACCGATGCTTTCAGTGAGATCAGCTATGGGATGTAATGGAGGAATTCACCACAGCACAACAACCTCTGTATGGCTTGAATGCCATTGCTAATGTTACTGCTCACGTTCTCCCTCTCACTGTGTGTGTGTGTGTGCTCGTGTGTGTGTGTGTGCGTCTGCGCGTGCGTGCGTGCGTGCGTGTGCCCATTATGTTTGTGTGTCTATGTGTTTGTGTGTCAGCAAGATTGTTTTTAGAAACTTGTGGGGGAGAATGTGACTAGAAATAAGTCTATGCGCTTATTCCAAGACACATTTTGTGTGTGTGTGTGTGTTTGCGGGTGTGTGCGCATGTGTTTCTGAAGCCAATAAAGATATTTCTTACTATTTTTCTATTGATCCCAGTCCATCATTTGAAGGGCATGTGTTCAAAAAAAGGTTGAACCTGTTATTTCAGGACATGATGTCCATACACATGATTACCATACTGTGTTATGTGGCAGATGTGTCTTATAAGTGTTCAGGATATTTGGCTAGTAGCCTAACTAATGAATTGCCAACACACACGCACACCCAATCAATTTTTATGCTCTGTTGAATGTAAATACAGGAAATTACATGAAAGCTAACATCTGCAGTGCCTTACTAATTTTGTAGCCTGTCTGTGTATGTGTGAGTGTGTGTACAGTATGCTCCGTATGTGTGTGTTGATATTATCTTTATCCCTAGGGCTTTTGATGTCTCTCTAACTCAGTCTTGAGAAGAACAAGCACATACAAACACACCCACACACACGCACGCACACACACACACAGACAGTGTGCTAATGAATGGGCAAACAGGCATATTTTACTTTATCAGGAAAACCAAAATACAAGTACATGCGCTCTTGCACGCACTAACGCGCACACACATGTTAGAGATGTAGCATTCACTACAGTAACATACCCCCACCCTACTCTGTGGGTTTTCAATGCTGTAAAAGGCCTATTGCATTTTAACATTGGTCGTATACAGTAGGCTTTTTGTGTATTCTTTCAAAATTCCGCTGCTCATTCCATTAGGTAGGCGTACTTAGAATACTTCATGTGGGGGGGGGGGGGGGGGGGGGGGGGGGGGGGGGGGGGGGGGGGGGGGGGGGGGGGGGGGGGGGGGGGGGG
>JAODLL010081620.1:0-15562 GCA_026546735.1 Forbesichthys agassizii | reverse complement strand
TGCAACTAATTTGAGGAAAGAATGTGTGAGTTTTCATAGAAAACATGAAATTGTCTGGGTGACCCCAAACTTTTGAATGGTATTGTACAATCGAGACATGTTGAAATGTAATTACTGGAAATCATAGGCTACACATAGCCTATACCAAAATATAACTGAAACTATTTAATTTTATGATTTCAGGAAAATACATTTTAACATGTATTGATTGTATATTTATTGTTTATCTACAACCAGGAGCTAATACTTGTGCTGAGATTGCATGCCCATATAACTAAAAATAAACCGGTGGTGGTAACTCTGTAGCCTTGCCCTTACAGTCAATGACTGAAGTCTTCATTCTACGACGCCAATGGCTTTCGAACACTTCAAAAATTGACGAGATAGGCCATTGCCCAAGCTGCAATTTTTGACGAGTTGGGAATGAGAACGTGTTGGTGTGGGACTATGTTGACTTCCTGTTTATTTTGAACTCCGCCCTCACAAGGATTTGGATAGGTTTCATGTCGGACCTCTGTCGCACTGCTGGCAAGCCAAACTGTCTCATAGATGAACCCAGACATTTTATATGATCATATAATTAGTCTGGCTGTGCGAGACTATATGGACATACAACAACAAAAACTCACCACTGGCCCAGATCTTCCTGTTAGTCCCATTGGCCCAGAGGGGCCTCTCATAGCCAGCTGGAAGACCAACAAATTAGCAAAGTTAGCAACACAGCTATGAAACATTACTCCAAACTACTGACACTAGTGATGAATAGCAATATACACAATTTACAACTTAAGCTAATTGTGCTGTATGTAAAATAAAGCATGACTAAATATTGGGAAAAAAATGTAAACAAATAAAGCAGCATCGTTAAATGGAAAAAGGTCAAAAATGCAACTGACTTTTATCCTGACAAATTATTACTACCGGTATATAAACCCAGATTTCCATTTGGCGCAGATATGTTGCGTCCCAGAAGCATCATCCGTCAAATATAGAATAGATGCTTATTTGAAACGGCGAGCCGAGCGGAGACCCGCTTCTAAGCTCTTCTGGTTATGTGATGTAGATGCTCCCGGTGGAAACCCAGGGCCATTCTGGCACACCCTCTCTCTATCCTGTGTATTATACCGTGTGATAGAAAGACAAGCAGCATAAGCAGCTAAGACCAAGCTCTTTTCTCTTTTACATCCATATCCTACTGTACACCTGTTGGTGTGGCCCCCATCCACAGGCTGTGTGTCCTGTGGAGTATTTTGACCGGTCAAGTGTCCATCTGTTGTATGTGGGTCTGCCCAGCCTTGCTCAGCGTCTGGCTTTAGCCCTTCTCTGCTGCGCTGAGGAAGAGCTACACGTGTCCGTACATGCACAAGCATTCAGGGGGGGGTAGGGTTACTTACCCTGGCCTGAGATAGGATGGCCTGGGCCTGGGCTTCTTGTGCTGACACCACAGGACCCTTCTCACCGTCTCCTCCAAACCGGAACTGTAACGCACACACACACACACACACACACACCCACACACACACAGGAAATATAAAACTGCTTGACAGAAATCAAAATGTGGGCGAAACTATAGCCTCACATTATATTTTGTACTATGAATGTTTAATTAAGCCTTCATCGAGGCCTCAGACATGGATTAATCAAGATAATGCTAAATGATAAACAAAGACTTCCATTAAAAAACATTCTTATTCGAGGACTAGGCTTAATCCATGTCTGTGAAACCAGCCCTATAAACCATAAATACATGTGCTATTCAATATGTACTGTATACATACAGTATATTGCTACAGTACTGTATACATACAGTATCAGTATTGTATTTTACATTGGTCACAGTTAAGGCCAATGACGTAACATATTCACAGTGACTTTATTAGAATAAAGGCACAATAATGCTTTTAAGTATTTGGGTATACAGTTTGTCAGTCTGCCAGTAGACCATAGAAGCCCCTGAGTCTACGGTCCACTAACATATGGTAGATAATATATTGCACAGCTGTATGGAAGTGGTTGGTCTAGGAACTTACAGGCAGCATCAACATGGTGCCAGGGGGTCCTGGTAAACCATCAGCACCAGGGAGACCAGACCGACCAGGTGGGCCCTACAGCACACACAATATCAATAAAAAAGACATCATATTACCAATATAAACCATTGGCAGGATAAATACTAATTCAGTCACTGGGAAGGGTAAAAAACATGCTTAGTCAAAGACATAATGACCAGACGTCTACATGACAGACAACAAACAAATATCATAGTTCAATCAGTTCTCCATTATAAACTAAACCCTTATTTGCCAGTTTTATTAGTGAAAATTAATGGAAAGGGGAGGTATTTTGTTATTTTGTTATTTGTCCTTAATATTGCCACAATAATATATGACATTATAATACAAATTAATACATCATCTTACTCTATGTCTTTGTATCAAATGTTTAATTTAATAGTGCATTAGTGAGATAAGTCTGTGTGGCGGATTACATCCACTACCAGCCAACAGTGCTAACAAGTTAACAAGTAAACATCGTTGACTTGTCTAACTAACATTTGAATGAAAGTAAAACGTCTGAACCAAGTACATTAGTACTGTAATTTCAGGTTTCTTCACTAATTTCTCAAAAGCACAAATGCACACACAACATGCAGCAACTTACCCTGTCACCAGGATCTCCAGCAGTGCCTGGGGGTCCTTGTAGACCTGATGGACCAGGAAGTCCCTAAATAGAAACAGCCAGACCATCAAAGCTCCATCTCTGACAATGTTAACTCAATACCATTACTATAATAGTCCAGAACAATGCTGAGCGTTACTGTCAAAACAATTCTAGCATGGTAGCCCTTCAAATTATTTATTTAATTATTGATTGTACAATATACTTACAGCTGGCCCAGCAGGCCCTGGGGAACCTTCGATCAGCATGCCCTTAAAAATAAGTGCACGGTATTATACAGTACCTTGACATGGATGCTGCTATAGGCTACTGCAAAACAGTTTCAGAGAAATAACGAGGTAATACGTTTGGGAAATGTCCAATAACATTTTTTGCCTATAATTAAAATGTACATCTTGACAGTAATATTTAAACAATTGCGTGTAAATTGTTTGACGTAACTTTTAAAGGTTTCCCAGCAGTTTACAGTTTACAGCAGTTTTTGGACTGTATACTGACACCTACTGGTGGAACTAAATCTAACTTCAGCAAATATTGTGAATATTGTGACCATGATAAATAAAATAGTTTATTCAAAATATTTAGATTATCATTCTTCCCTTTTCCATGCCAAATAGATAATAAATAGTATTTATATTAATTTTAGCCTTACAGGTTCAATTACTGCTGGTTCACCCTTCTCTCCCTTTTGGCCAAAAGCCCCACCTGTACCAGCAACCTGGGGGTGCAAAAACACAAATAGAGACAAGTACTCTTAGCACAGTATCTATGGAACAAGGATACATAAATGGCAGTGCTGAGCAATGACGCATAAATAGGCAGCTGATGAAGACAATGTGCTGTATAAGAATTGGATAAAACAGATGGTACAAGCCCCCAAGACAAATACAAAGGAAATATCTGTCAGTATCATATTCATATTTACAGCTGGCTCACTTAAAGAAAAAATACAGCAGCAAACAGAAAACAGGCAAAGAGGAAAAAGCAAAGATGGATGTTTACAGAAGCAGATAGTTCACTTTGTTTTAAGGTGAGTGAAACAACCTGACCAGAACAGAAATACTGTAATATTTGTAAGGTGTCACCAAACACATGTTGGCCTCTAGATGGGACAGAAAAACAGATAAGGACCTCAACATACTGTAGGAGGTCACATTGGAAATGTAGCCTACTGCTTAGAACGTGTATTTACTGCAACCACAACTAGCTGTGGCTGTGGTTGGCAAAATTCAAGACTGTGGGTATTTGTTTGTGTGTGAAAATATTTGTTTGCTGCAGAAAGTTGGCTATATGTGGAATAGATGTATTCCCATGCCTGTAGAGCATACATGTAGATATTATGTAAAGGTTTGTCACCAACAGAATGATAATAGCAGCAGTCGAAACCTGGCTGCTGGATCAGAGATAGTGTGCTCAAAAAGCAAAAACTATTACAGCAATCTGAGGGAATTAATTCAACAAGAACAGAAGAATGCATGCACTGTCTATTCCACCTGCTCATAATTGAGAGAGCACAAAGAAAATGAAGGTGTTTATAAAGAGGCAAGAGCTGTTGACTACACATGACAATGAAACCCCATGCAAAGTCCACTTTGCATGTTATACAAAAGAGAGTTCACAATGAGGACGCTTTACCACCTGGGATCATGCACAACACCCCTTGGTTTGTAAAGGGTTCATGGCACTAGGTCAAAGGTACGTCATACTTACAGCACTCTCAGAGACATCCGTTTCCGCGGCAACCCCAGGCCCCACTTCATCATCGTAGGAAGCCGTGGGGTTGGGCGGGGGTGTGCCAAACTCATCATACACCTCATAATCATACACCTTCCTGTCAACCTCGCCCAAGTCATATTCCTTCAGGTCATACTCCTTTAAGTCATACGCGTCTGCTCCAGTTCCAACGTTTTCCACTGTTTCCGGGACAACGGAGGACTCTTGACCGGTGGGATTAACACCGATGACAAGGTCACCAGCAACCGCCTCTTCCACCGCCTTTTAGGTGTTACCCAAGCGAAGAAGAAGCGAAGATAAATTAGCTAAGCGGCTTAAACTAATTATTAGAATAAAAGCAGTAATTAGCAGATTGCTAATTCAGCATATGGAGAGAAAAGGTTTTTAGTACAGCAAAGGTAACACATTATTTATATGCCAGTCAAAACCTATAAGATAGAAATAGTATCCTAGTTACAAGCTAATGCCAATGCTAATGATAACACTAAATTGCAAAGAAACCATTATAATTAATGGGTTGATAGAATACATAATACTTTGCTGACACTCTCGGTCAAATATGGGTTAAATTCAATGTTCCAAAACCTGTGATACTTTGTATGTAACGCATGAAAACATTGAAGCTATTCACAGGAGTTATTCATATTGTATGTCTTATATATAATATATGTCTACAATTGTAATAATGACACTTATAGTAATACAGAAATAAATAATAAATAATGTGTTACCTTTGTTATTCGATCACTAATTGGGTCAAATATAGTAAAATTATTCAAGTCTAAGACAGACTTGATGTTATTTCAGCCTTACTGTTTTTCAGTGTCATTTTCAATCAACAGATTGTTGAAAAACTGAAATAAATTAAGTATGTCTGAAATGACCCCAGATGCATTTTGTATGCCACAATGTGAAAACAACAAGCAAAACAGAATATGCAGATATACAAAGTCCACCAAGCTCATTTAACCCTCACACTGTCCTAAGGCATTTCAGCAGACTAGCAGCAGAGGGAGCAAACTGCGGAATGTCATATGTCCGTGTTGTGGTTGCTGCCCTCTACTGGCAAGTGCACCGGGTCATTTTGACCCATAGGACAGCGCGAGGGTTAAGTAAGTTACTGTACAGTATATTATGAAATATTAAAAGTATCACTGTTTTGTTTCAGTTGACCTTGGCACACTTTGTATGAAGCAGCAGAGCTTCATAATCTGAATTAATCATATTAATTATTAAGCTTGGCAGGACAACAAAATGGATGCCATTAAACCATTCCACAATGTCAAATAAAATACAGTACTTAGAATGGCCGTGTAATAACATCCAATTTGGTACTACGATATAATGCAAGTTCAGCATAGGCTGTGAGGAGCTTTTTGTCTCATTGATCACAGTCACGTTTCTAAAAACAGGCAATCAACAGAACTAGTGATCAAAACAATGCAAATGATTCTCTATGACAGAACAGGGGCAATCCATAGCAACAGCAATAAGTGAAAATAGAGTTGCCTACAGGAAAACAAGGCTCATTCATATTTGGGCATCTTCTGTCAATTATATGTACAGTAAGGCATGTCTTAAGTAAGTAAACAGCCTAATTAAAGTCTCTGTATGTTGTCGCATGTTCCAAAGGCTTTACGATCTCTTTGCCATTGGTATAAATGATCTTGATTGGTGGTAACAGAGACATGCACATATAATGACCTAAAAAGAGCTGTAACCTTGGTTACGCCAAAGGGTCAAAAAGAACACAGCAATCACCATGAATTGTTGTGTCTTTGCCATTTCATACCAGGTACTTCCTCAGGATTCTTCCAGGTTCAAACCTTTCCACACCTTTCCTGAAACACTTACATGTTTCTTTAAAAGTAGATAAAAGATGAAAAGAATTACCTCAGGTCCGCTTGTGGTAATAGGTGCCTGAGTTTGAGTACCATCTACAGTTCCGTACTCATTGCCTGTATAGTACTCTCCTTCTACATTGTTTAGCTGAGTCATGTTGAAAAAGGAAAAGAAGAAAGAATAAAGGCAGCATTAACACAGAAGCACAAAATTGGTTATTTGCTTTCTGTGGGGGTCCTCTCAAGGTGGTTAAATAACCCTCTAGCTCTACATAGAATGGGTTAGGTACTGTAGCTCTCTAGTCTACCATCAAAGATTTTCCCAAAAAACTTAAAGAAGGGAAGATCTTGATGAGGGTTTTATTCCCTTATCCTGTACGATTACCCTAAAATTGCCTCTGGGTGATGCTGGGGCTGTCGCCTGGTAGCCAGGCAGTCTCTTCTTCTTAGCAGCAAAGTTTTTAGCTGGTGATTTTTTTTCAGCCAAAAACTTGGCCTTAGATTTTGTGAGGGACTTTCTGGTCCTCTTCTGTTTCATGGAGACACTACGTTTCTTTCTCTGGAAGAGTTTATGGTGACAAAAGATCACCAAGACAAACAGAACATTTAAAAGTTGAAATGATTCAAGGTCACACAAAGGGAGGAGTGTTTGTGGATTTCAGAAGTAAGCAGACATGGTGGAAAACACAATATAGAAAAAGGTTATGTTTCAGCAAATTCTTGGCAGATATGGCAATATGGACTAAGCATACCAACCATTAGGTAGACTATCGCTTCACCAAAAAAGGAATGTATTATCTTAATTATGTGCTGGTCCATTCTAAAGGCAATGTTTCCTATAGTTGTGTCTTGTCAGGTATCTTGCAAACATGCCACACACCTTCAAGTGGACCTCAGAAGAATTCATCTTTAGATTGTCTAGGCATATCAATCTTATGCTAATTAAATAACAAAATATGACCATGTGGTAAAATGGAGACCAGATATGTATTATGACTAATGTTTTAATTCCCACTACATTCCCACTACACTTTGCTGTTTGGTTTAGATGTAGTGCCCTAACCTGTAGGTTGTAGGATGGCCTAACCTATTTTAAAATACAGTGAGCTTGACAAGCCATTTGATTTTGACACGTTTAAACCAGTACACACAATCTTCCCTGTCCAGTTCAAATCTACCAGAGACTACATGATTCTCTGTCAGACCTCAGCAATAACATATTGCATTGTGCAACATCTGAGGTCTGACAGAGTATCAAGTAGTGTCTGGTAGATCTGAATTGGATGCAGTACACTAAAACACAATACCCCAATTGCTTGAAGCAGATATGGCAATCACATTGGCAAATCACAGCGGCCAGTAGAATCACCCAACAGACACGAGCAGGAATGAAACATACTCTGTACACAAGACAATCTGACTGACAAGAGAAGAAATAAAGAACAAACTTTTTTCTTTCTTTTTTGTTTTTCATTTACCTGAAGTTCTGAATACTCATCAGTTGGAATGGCCTCTGTGGCGCCTTCAGCGTAATCATAGAACTGAGTGTAATCTAAATCAGCAGCCGTGTACTGGAAAGTTCAAGAGGTTGGGGGTGAGGGTTAGACAGATACATACAGTAGTGAGAGAAACCCACACAGAGAGAGAGAGTCATAGTGTTAACATTAGTATTACAGATACAGAATGCCCTTGTTGAGCATTTTGAGCAAAACCATTATATAAATATAATTTAAAGCATGCTACAGAAATATATATTATACAATAAGCAATTACGTTATACATTTTAGGGTACAAAAAAGAATAAAAACATTGTTATTATAATTATTTTTAAGGTATTTATTTATTTTTAAAGGTACATTCCTCAGTTGTGTCATAGCAGATCCCCAAATTTGAGATGAATGCAATCCACCACATGGTAGAAAACAAATGTAGCAATGAGGGCTACAGAGTGCAGAGTAATGCGACTACATTCACGTTTAAACTGAAGACAATGCTTTTGTAATGCTGGTTTCAAACACAATGGTAATTCTAGACACAAATAATGAAGTGTCCCTTTAAACCTTTTCCATTTCATGGCAACAATTAAGATAAATTATTAGTGATAATACAGTTCTGTTGTTTTAAAAAGTAACATATTTAGCAACAAAGCATTATGTCTGTTGAGCAAAGTTAGAGGATTAAATTGGTTAATTTTCTTAACGTGGCTGATACACAAGAAAAACAAACAATACATGTTGCTGTAACATGTGG
The DNA here is from genome assembly GCA_026546735.1 of Forbesichthys agassizii. NCBI lineage: Eukaryota > Metazoa > Chordata > Actinopteri > Percopsiformes > Amblyopsidae > Forbesichthys > Forbesichthys agassizii. Next base: position 7,058 of record JAODLL010081620.1, on the reverse strand, counting down.
GACATGGCCTGCAGCACTGTAAACAGGTGAGGTGTTTAAAAGCTCATAAAATGAGAGCTGCACAGCAGGAAACCTAGAAGGCAACAAGACCGACTGCATTTGGTAGGATATCGTCATGGAATATCTCCCTGCTCTTTTCATTGCTTGCTATGTAAATTATATCCTTCAGGACTGGTGGGTGCGATTAAAGGAACTTGATTTAATCATAGTGCTTTCACATTGATCAGATTTCACAATTTTGTTTTCTCCAGGAAAAGTGGGTCTAATAATTGGAAACACTAAAAATTATTTGAAGAAATTATGTGATATAGCATTTGTGTGCTTAGTATTTCCAATGATCAAACTAATCAATAATAATTTGTTCTTAGTAATAATGACCTCAACATTGTTACTAGAAATACAGTATTTTATAGAAAATATTGCCCATTGCTTTCAGGTTCCATAAAATGTTAAAATTCAAGCCAAATAATCTTGAAATGTGAATGGCAGTTTAAAGCAGTCCTACCTTTAAAAGTAACTTTTATTATTATTAATAATAATAATACTTTTAATAACTAATTTTGAATGGATTACTGAGTTAAATATTTTATTCCCGGAAGATAGCACATCACAGGTGTAATGCATGATAATACAGTATTCCAATACTGTATTTTTTCGAATAGTACAGATGATGAAATAAGATGTTTGAGTTAAGAGGTTTAAAAGAAAAAAAGAAACTGCTCTAACTCCCTCCCTGCAAATATTAAAGAAGACCCCTCCCTCTATATACCTAAAACTAGACAACACAGTTTAACTTAACTCAATTTGTCATATTACTGTAAATATATTTGATTATTCTATTTAAATATATTGAAAGTGCAATGATGCGATAGCTCCGTATACACAGTGTGTTTGTCACAACAATGTGAAACCCCACAAATGTAGACAAAATTATACGCACACTGAATTTACAGAACACACTGCACCTTAATCCAAAATCCAGCAAAAACTGGACCTAGTGAATGTACATTTGAATTGCTCCAACAAAAGCTAAACAATTAAAGATTTGTTCATACTATAAGGTAACAAATTTTAAGTTGCTTTGGATAAAAAAGCATCCAAAACATAACCTGAATGTAATTGTATGTGCAGTAAGATATATGTAAATGTGCCTTACAATCCCCACGATTTACATTTCTGACTCCTGCTGTGTAGGAGAACAGCCTGTCATGAAGACAGCTTTGCTCAACAAGTTCCTACCATCTCCTCCGTGGGGCCAACATTGCACTTCTCGATAAAAGGCAAAAACAGTTATGATAATTCCGAATAATCATAAAGCAAGCTAGAAATATTCGGTACCACTAGATGATTCTCTTGACTAAACAGTCAATTAGTAACTTGAAATATAAAATTTCTGTATTTATGTATGTATATCTACTGTAGATATAATGTAACATTATTTGGTTAAATTCAAAATAAGATTTAATATTTCCTTTTAAAAATGTAATCAGGACCCCTGAAAGAGGGCCCTTTGACCTGTCTCTCTCTCAAGGGCCTACTCACTACCGAGCCAACTGACCTCCTTATCTGGCTGCTGGGCCTGCAGGGTTTGGCCCTGGGGGGTTTCACAGTCTGGGCTGTAGTGTTTACAGTAGTCATAGGCCGCTTTGGGGTCAGCCACAATAAGGAGCTGCTGAATGTCACCCTGCAAACAAGGAAGGACAAGGAAACGATTAGTTCACTGGACACCTGCCACCTTTCATAACCTTGTGTTTAAAGCTAATTAATGTACATGTTCAATATATTTAGGTAACACCGGCATTCACTTGTATCTGATAAATGAATGGACAGTAAATGCAAATCAGTTCCAAAGCAAATGTCATTGTATGGACAACATGAGGGCTACCTGGGTGCTTGTAAAACAACTGCTGCTATGCAATCTCCCTATGCAAATTAAAATGCCTTCAAATGACCTTAATCATGAATGCCAGTCCAATTTACAATAATATCAGATTCATAACAAGTTTTTAATAAGAAATAGTCTCATCCTCATGTTGTCTTACAATACCTTATCAAGTTAATGTTATCATATTTGAGTATAATCTTATGTTTAACGATAATTCTGATTTAATTAATATAGCATGAAATAGCAAGACAATGACAGCACCAGGCCTGCACATTATTACTGGAGGTAATGTTTAGCCTGGGAAATCAAAGCAAAGGCAACTCCTATAGATTTACTTTTACTGGACATGAATACTTGCAATGCATACAAATTATAAATGCTGACAATGATTAATACAGAACCTTATTGACACACAGCTTTTAGGTGCTCGGAGTATACTATAGTCCTTTTTCAACTGGCAAAACTGCAACAACCATCAACAATGACATAAACACAGTCCCCAGCACACAGTACAGAACCTCACAGTACAGTTTCTTGCAAGCATTGGATTCACTAACATAAAACCCCAGACACACTGGAGGAGACTAGCAGCGATGTAGCATCGCCTGTCGCCTGTCAGCACAATATCCCTGCATTCAGGATGGTGGAACGTTTGCTTAATTTTCAATGAACACAAACGGCAGTGGACTGAACAGCAGGTTACAAAACAGGGAGGAGCTGGGCTGTCCATATAGGCTGTGGGTTGATCAAAGATATTGTCTAACAACAACAAAGCAATAGTTTGTGTTTTACTGCTTCAGATTGTTGTGTTTCAGCAGTACAGATGCACAAGATGATGGTGGAACCAGCGTGGCTCTAGAACCACTTCTGTCTGTGCACAGCACACTGTTCCAATTGAAGGATATGTCCGTTATGGTTGGATTTTGAATTGCATGCATTTTATATCAGAATGAGACAGCACACAGTAACAGTACAAACATTTTTGTTTGCAGCTGCATCCAAAACATGCTAAAATAGCATACTTTTCTTGTTGACTAAAGTTGTGGGTGCCACCCCAGTGTTTCTAAACCTGTGTCCTGTTAAAACTCAATATGCATTTATAGGGTGCTTGGCAGGGAGCACAGACTTTTACCTGAACCCAGGGCTGCAGCTCATGCCTGGAAGGAGGACAGACTCTATACGTTGCAGCATGGAAAAAGAGTATTGGCAGTCTAAGTGGAAGATACAGGCTGCAACCTGTCAGGAGAATGTGTGTGTGTGTGTGTGTGTGTGTGTGTGTGTGTGTGTGTGTGTGTGTGTCTGTGTGTGTGTGTGTGTGTGTGTGAGCATGCACGCACACATGTATGCTTACGCTATCATTATCTAAGAACTGCAGCTCTGTGGGTCCTTGACATTATAAACAAACAATGTGCTAAGGCTTGTCCACAGGTACTATGTTTACCATCAACATACACAAGTTCAGTGTCAGCTAAGACATCAATTTCATTTTCACCTACATATTAGCAAATAGAAAGTATTAAACTAGCTGTCACTGTCTGTTATGTACGTAGGTGTTGTGTATCTGTTTATGTGTATGTGTTTATGTGTATAACAACACAGTCAGTCGGAACAGTGATTTGTCATGACGTAACAACCATGTAACATGGTGGTATGCTCAGTCCTGCTGCTGACGTGCACGAGTCGTACAAACACAACAGCTATGAGTATGAGTTGGTGAGTATGAGAGCAACAGGTATGGACTACACAGGCAAATCCAAATCTATAAGCTACCGCTTACAGTATGCGTTCAATGCTGACATACTGCATTATTGTGACAGAGCTGGCTTCTGAACATTATGCTGATAATAAAGTTTGTTTAGTGCTTTTTATCTTTATGGCTTGAACATGACTGCTGTTTTTTCCCAAAAACCATTTACAGTGCCTAGACCACAAACAACACTTCCACTGTGCCACTCTCCATCTCAGCTGAGATAAGATCAGCATGGCAAGTCATTTTTGACAAAATAGCCATAATGATCTCCAGGCTTAAGAGGATAAGTACTTTGCAAGCTTTCATCAGAGCCAAGTCCAAACGCTAGCCTCTGTCACAATAAAGTGGCATATCGGTTTTGATAGCATAAAGACATTTGGATGTGCTTCAATTCAGATGTGGTCTTTTCAGTGACATGCCTACATTTTCCAGTAGGACAATGATTGTTGTAAAACAACCTTCTCAACTTTTTGGAGTGTGTTGCATTCATCAGATTTTAAATTAGTGTATATTTTCACAAAACAATAACATTAACAAGGTAAAACATCAGCTGAGACACCCATAATTGTGTGACCAGTTCATATCCGGGGCCTTGCCATCTTTCACCCACCTGCCATGCCCTTTCACTTCAAGAAGCCCAGCCATCCATGTGACTTGATCGCTACATCCCCACCTTGCAATCACCGCAATACTAAGCACCTGTCACCTTAAATATGCTTTGTTTGTGTCAGTCGACTATGTAGTTCAGTTCCTCTCACCAATTTGTTTGCGAGATATATTGTGCATATTGAGTAAGCTCTTGCTTAGAGTACCAAGCTAATCATCATTATTAATGTATATGCCTTGTGTCTGTGTATATACAGCCTTTAGCTGTTGCGCTTATTGTTGCTATAGGTTACAAAAACCTTTTCTAGTGTTTCCGCATTACTTTGTTGTGAACATCAAGTGTAGTAGGATATGGCTAATAGTATGTGATTATAACGGTACATTGGTTAGCTAAAATTATGGAAAAAATGTGTATCCTCTCATTGACCGGATCAGTTTCTCCTCCGCCATTGTTGACACTGTTGATATAGCATGTCTTGCCCCCTCCTTGATATTAATTGGCCAACAAGAGAGATGTGACATTGATGAGTCCAGCATTGCTCAAATAGCTGGACTGTTTTCAACTGAAAGTGCTGTGAGCACAGTGCTAAAAGATAGTGTAGGCGATGAACTCCATATGGTTTGTATTGAAAATAAGACTTCTCTGCGCATAAAATGTTTGGTGGACAGTGGAGACAGACCTAAAGCGTCCTCATTGTTTAGTCCTGCCTGTGTGTCATTATGTTGGGTCCTACTGTACCTACAGTACAACCATTACAGTAGCTCTGTAGTTTAACTTTATTTTTCTACATACAGTATCTCTCAGTATTTTCATAAGAAAATGCATACATTTCTGAAACCATTCAAAGCATCTCATGCTGGGCTACCTTACAGTACCTCACTTTACTGCCTTGTAGGTCAACACAAGTGTCTTGAATCAGATGCGGGCTGCAATGGGAAGCCAGTGAAGTTCTCAGGAGAGGGGGGTTACATGGGAGAACATGGGTTGGTTGAATACCAGGGTGGCTGCAGTGTTTTGAACACGATGTAAGGGTCTGGTAGTTGGTAGTCCGGTTAACAAATTTGCAGTAGTCCAGGTGAGAAATCACTTGAGTTGGGGCCAGGAGTTGTGTCGCTTCCCTTGTGAGGAACGGCCTTATCCTGTTAATTAATGTTAAGTTAATCGGTAATCGGTAATTATGCTACCAGTGTTCTTTATATAGTTCTTTCTTTCATGTTTCTGTCTCTTTTGCAAATAATTCAAATCGATTAAAAAAACAGGTTTTTGAATGAGACCATCTGTTCCAGTAAAATATGTTTTGAATTTGGGAAACACCTGGGGAGAGTTAGGCAAAGGAACTTGGGCTGTCCTGAGATAAAAGCCTCTGGCAAAATGGAGCGCAGCAAGCACCCCATAATACGGCCCTCTAGGCTACAGTGCAGCCCAGTCCTGCATGTGTTAATGACTGCAGTGCCAAAGGTCAAGTAGAGGTGACAGCAATAGGAGAAAGTAAAAGGAGAATTACTAACTGGAAAAGATGGGCTGACTAGAACAACTCCAGTGTTTATCTAATTATTCTAAAATTCAATGTAAAAAATATGCGTAATTTAACTGAACTTACTTTACTTTAAAGATGCTCCTACCACACCTAGGTACTGGTAGCTACAGGCGTGGTTTAGGTGTGACGACAGTGAAAGCAACTTGAACAATGGCCAATCTTACAGCGGTTAACGGTTTTATTAAGATTTATCAAAAGAGCAAAGAACATCAAATGCTTTCCTCGATTGAAAAAATGTTTTCACCCTTCTCTTGACATTTTTGAAGGCTCAGCTGGTTCACAGGTTCACCCATTCATCTGCCAAGTGTGTTTGACAGCGCCTGCTCTTTTCAAACAGTTTCAATGGACAGCTACCCAGACTGTTGTGTGTAACAAACCATCTGGCATGTGAGGTTAAGAGTAAACTGAAGGTATCAATATTCTCTCTGTGGGTCTGGAGTGGACACACTCCATTGTTGATTGTTTACAGTTTTTGCACACTAATGCATGTAGACCTGTCTAAGTGTAAAAATGGGACAACTGTGGACCTGACCGGAAAATGGAAATGTGGGATCCTGACACAATATACCTATGTGTGACATAGGGTGCCAATATAATGGTGAACTATCAAATATTTGAGCAATGTAGTACAGTGTGGTGCCATTTGTGTTTACCTGGGCGTGGATTTCAATGTAATATGACGCGTTGCGCACTCCAAAAAAACACAATATTTTTCATGTTTAAAGCTCATAAAAACTTAATTTTGGGTTGGGTACTGTCATGCCGCATGGATGGGCGAGTGCAGAAACAGACGAACACAAAGCCTGGTTTATGCTTCATCGCTTCTGCGTTGTTAACGCTGTTAGTGCGGGTGTACTAGGTGTACTAGGTGCTCAGTATTTATAGTTAGATAGTAGTTATATAGTATAGCGGCCTAGTTGCGTTGGAATTGTCTACTGAGCTTTAGGGTTGCACAATTAGCGATGCATTTCAGTCAAAACTGAGATATGGCCTTGTGCGATAATGTAACCGTAAAAGCCTGCAATTAATTATGAATGATCTTCACGCACTGCCAACCTGCGCGTATTACCTCCGTGCTAAGTGCAAGACGGTCCAAGACAAAGATTACCAATCAGATGTCTCTGTCAATTCATAGGCTCTACATTTATTTAGTCCATGCCACCGGAAATTAGAAACCGCTCACATCCTAACTCGAGTTTCTTCCAGCCTATTACCAGAGGGTATACGTCTGGGGTTTGATGTTATATATGTTGTGTGTGTGTGTGTGTGTGTGTATATA
>JAODLL010081609.1:0-39594 GCA_026546735.1 Forbesichthys agassizii | reverse complement strand
CCTGCCTTAAGCATCACTGATCAGAACACATTGTAGTTATCAGGTTTAGCTGCTTACAACCCTGCCTTAAGCATCACCGATCAGAACACATTGTAGTTATCAGGTTTAGCTGCTTACAACCCTGCCTTAAGCATCACTGATCAGATTGTCTGATCATTTTAGGATTAATTTGGGCAATAATGCTTTTTATTTTTTTAAACTGAACACCAGATATTGTCTTTATTTCTAACATCCTAAATCATAAACGTTCAACTGACATCTTATTCTGTTCTCTTATGGTCATGTTTGGACTCATAACAAGTAGAGGTTCTTAATAATTATAATAGTTACATTTAAATAGAAACACATTCAGACCATCACATTGTTTGTTTATTTTGAGCTCAACTTTTGGTTCAGTAAAATAACACTGCCTAAATAAAATGTGTTTAAACAAAATCAGTCCCATTGTACTTGACGTTTTGAGGTAAAGAACGAGGCATTAACAATGCACCCATAAAATGCATTTTATTTTTCTTCTCACAGCAAATTGACTACAACATGGAAAGATACAGAATTTAACAAAAATTACTTCAGACCTTCACATGAGAGATACTCAGATCTTTGCTCAGCTATGAACTGTAGGCCAACCTAATCCACTGAATCTGGCTGACGTAAAATAGAATAGTTGATTTGTCTGTCCTCCAAGCTTTAAACATTTTTGATTGATCAAAACAATGTTTAGTTATCAAGTCCAGTCATGGGAAATCTCCCTCAGCAGCTTGAATTAATGTTTTTACTTTGGTTTGAATAAGTTAAAATAGTAGTGGTACTGTCATTTTTATTTATGAAGACAATCAGTGAGCATATTTCAAGTTTTAGTTCTACTTTAAATGGACTCTTTCTCAAGTGAGCCAGACCATCCTCCTGAAGTAACACTTGCTTGAAGGTGGAGTCAGCAATTGTAAGCTAATTTGCCCGGAAGTGACACGCTATTGCTTAGTAAGACAACTCGGTGAAAACAATTTATTTTTTTTTTCTATGTGGTCCAAATCCTTGTCAGTGAATGCTTTTTGGCATCGCCTGGGAGCTCATAATATGAATATATACGGTATGCTAAATAGCCTATTTCCGCATAATAAATAATAATAAATAAACAGAAACTAGGCAAAACCCATGTGAATGGCCTACATGTGAAACAGCTTCACCACTGTTTAACTTTTGGTTGCTAGGCCACAGCCGTTTGTTGTTGACTGAGTTGTCACCGTGTTCTCAAGCCACGGCCAGATATGACGTCATGCCGACCAGGCTGACCAGACGAATACACCTTTGGGCAATTGACTGAATGTCGATGCACGACCCACTAGCTGCACATTCTTTATACACACAACACTATTCTATCCGTGGCGAAGTGTGTCCAGTATTGGGGGTGGAGCTTCTGAGGGAGCACTTTATGGCATTAAAGGAAGACTGCCGTTTTTTCCATAATCCCTGACTCCACCTTTAACTTCAGTCCAGGTGAAGATTTAACATAATTTATGTAGCTAAATCTGCAGTGATAGGTGTAGTCATGAAGTATATTTGTACACCTATAACAATAGATCTAATAATAATAATAATTGTTAGTAGGCCTATTATTATAACAACTACATCTATAATGCTAATCCATACATTATAAGAGAAGGTAAAATATGATAAGTGAATCAAATAAGTAAGTATTTTTCAACAAGCATGCACAATTCATTCAATACTGGGTTGTGCAAGTTTTTGACAATCTACAGGGTTCTTGTATGGTTGAAATAGGAATTACCAATTTTCAGAGGGGGCTGTCAAACTCCTGTGTTAATTCACGGTTCCATTGAGCAGGCAGGATTCGTACGTGGGCACCATGTACTTTATGTTAATGAAGGCATCTTCTCCGCCGTAGCGCTCCAGGACAATCAGGGTCTCCTGGATTAGGTCGCCCACATGGTCTTTCTGGAGATTCTTGAACTGGTTGAAGATGGGCAGGATCTGTCGAAAGTAGGGTACCAGAGCAACGCCCACATCATCAGCAGACACCACCAGGTGTTGCAGGGCCTTCATGGTGGTGGACATCACCTGCCAATATTACAGAGTCATATTGATAATTAATTTTGGCATTTTTTTTACTGCATGGATTTGCTTTGCATGTTGGCTGCATGTCTGTCATGCCTGTAGCCTATTCAGTTTGGACACATTCAGAGTTTCAGAAACGACTGCGAAACGAGATCATCACAATTAGGCTATAGTATTACCATGGTAATCTTTGTGATAAAGTAAGTGCCCTGTAGGGGTTCAAACTGCAGTTACCAGTGCACTGATAACTTGTATCTTGTATCAGCAAATGTATGTTTCATGTTGATGTTGATTATATAGGAAAATCTGAAAACATGTAAACGCTGGGTTGTTTAAATTTGTTGCATGTTGAGTCATTGTTTGGAGATATTTCATGCTGGATAGTTATTGTGTAGCCTGACGGCAGGCGTCATCTCGGAAACATAATACTGATCCACATCTCGCCCATTCCCATCTACCCAGTAGCCTAGGTGTGGGTTTTATTTGGCCCAGAAGCAAGAAGAGCACGAACCCTACAGGATATAGTCAAGTATCAAGCAAATAACCAATATCGACCTCTATTGGTCATACAGTTGTCCAGCCAGTTAACTCACTCAACAAAGCTGAGGATTATTCAACGCAACGTGTTCAGCAGCTATAGGTAGCAGTACCGGTAGGTCTACTGTAGAATCAGGACGTAATGGCATAATCGATACTTTTCACGGAGCCGTACCTTGCGGTTCTTGGTGTTCAGCGCCTTCTTGATAGGCATGATAAGCTGCGGGACCACGGGCAGGATCTTAGAACCCCCGTGCTGTAACATCTCGTGTACGCCCTGGCGCGCAAGCAGCTCGTACGGATGTGCGGTCTCACTCAGGCCGTCGAAGAATAGCGGCAGGTAGTGGTGGTAGTCCAGATCCTTTACGTCTACACGCCATCTGATGGGGCTGTCTCGCTGTGTGTGTGTCAGAGTTACCGGCAGGTCCCCGCGGTCGTAAAACAAGCGGAAGGCTGACGACTTGGTGGGACGCTCGCGGAAGATCCCTGTCTCTGGTGGGCCAATAACCACTGAGTTCTTCATGGTGGACTTGACGGTGAAACCTTCCGCCAGCCGCGTCCTGTCTCTGTAAACATCCATGCGTTTATGACGAGACAGCATGAACAGTTAAACTGTTAGAGCTTGGCCTACAACCACAACAACAGCGGTACTGCCTTTAGATCGGGTTGTTATGGAACTAGAGACGACGCTGTCGCATGTTGCCTTGGTTACCTTTCTTTCTTTCGCTATTTATATTCGTTTGTAGAGCCTATATAACATATAGGTATTATGCCATTATGTCATCCCTTTAACCATTTTTTTTCTTTTATCTTAAAGTATTGCGACATAGCCATAGCAAGACATTATAATTTATTGTGAAATTGACAAACTTGGCATAATTCATAAAACTACAGCGAGCGAAACTTCCAATTTTCTGTATATTTTAATTTCTGATGATTTGTTCTGGGGTCTATGCCTTCAGTGGCAGCTTATCGAGATATGTAAACTACTGCCTACTCTTTGAATGAGATCAATTATAGGTCTTATAGGTCTTAACATAGGTCAATACCTGCAGTATCTTATGGGTCCGCCAGATGGTGCATGTTGACAATAATGCTTCGTCCATTGGATTTGATCAGATTGTGTGACGTTAGTAAATTAGTTAGAAACATAAATAGGGTAATTAGGTCAAATTAGCGAATGATGATATTTTCTTGGAACCAACACATTTTCAAGATATACTTAAAGGAAATCGGATATGATTGATTCATGTTGTATGTATTGTCAAACAGCTAGACTTCTGAAAATATATAAAGCATAAGGCAATATTAGGCATCAGTCTGTCCAATCCTATCGGTGTAAAAATATATATTTTTTTAAGACACACCACTTCACTCAGCACACAACCTATTGGACTGCCATTGCGCACGACTGGTGGGCTGTGCGCCGTCACGCAAGGTTCCATGAAATGAAGAAAACTCAATTGAGGGGAGGAAGAACACTATTGCAAGGACGGATGGGTACATACCAGAATTTGAGTATTAGACACCTTGATTAAAATGGCCAAAAATACCTCTCTTTATTTTCGAATTGTCGAAGGAAGGAACCTCCCAGCCAAAGACGTGTAAGTCATTTTTATTTAAATTGTGGTCACGGCATTTTAATATCTTGGAACATTTATATACATCAAACGTGCACATTTTGTCGTAAAATATAACAGCAACTTCAACCTGTTACCATTATGGTAATTAAATTAGAAGGCAGTCGATAACTGCAAGTTGTCTCATCTCGTAAAATGGGAATTAAAGTCAAGCTGAAATCTTGAACCATTCTTATTATCAAAAACCATGCAAACTCATTTATATAATCGCCTTTATAGTATATATACTTAAGTAAGATGTCAAATAATTCCTCCAAAGCTCCGGGACCAGTGATCCATACTGCATTGTAAAAGTTGACAATGAAGTTGTGGCAAGGTGAGTTACTATTATCTGTCTGATATAAATACACGCACACAGCTAATATTGTCATTTTTCTTATTATGACTGTATAGCCATACATAGACCCTTTCCAGACAAATGCACTCAGCATTCACTTATTTATAGATTATAAGCACATGTTTTTTTTATTTTATTTTATTTATTTATTTTTTTTTTGCATATGCCCTATCATAGTTTATGTGATCCTGGTTGTTCTCGCAGTATGAGACCCCCAACACAGACAACCTGATACTGGGTTTGCCTTTAACAACCGCAGGTAACCATGGAGAGACTGCATTAATTATTGGAGCTGGGAGTCTCCATTGTGCAGCAACATTTTTGGAAACTATGTTCGAAGTAGCATGTCAGTTTTGTGATATTTTCATTTGCATAGATTGGCCCAGTAGCCTACTCCAGAAATTAGATGTTTAAAGAGAGTCATACTGCATATCTGAAATGAAAGTCTTCAATTGTACATTTATTAAATTATGTTGATAGAATAACATGGATCTAATTAGTTGTCAGTATCAATATAAAACTGACATAATTGGAAAACATTATAATTTGCAAATGTAATGCATAACTCATATTTCAAGTGCACCTTATTGTTCATGTGTAATTCATAATTAATTTGGTGGTTTGACAGACAGGTGATCAAGGATGTTGTAAAGCATGCATATGAAATACCACCATTACTCACTTGGAATAGACTTGACAGTATATTACAGCTGTCAAAATGCTAATTGCTAATGCAAAATGCATTTATGTGTGTGACTAGCTACACAGCTGCTTTTATGTTGTAAACGATAAATGTTATGTCGTGCATCTTAATGAGTTAAACGTTGATGCCATTGCCATTTTCTCAGGACAGCCACAGTATGGAAAAACCTTAATCCTTTCTGGGGTGAAGAGTACACACTACACCTTCCAATGGGATTCCATTCACTCTCATTTTATGTCATGGATGAGGACACAATTGGGTAATAATACAAGTTTGCTCTGATGGATGTTGAAATTATTTTTAGGAACAAACTGTCACCTTTGCTCTTAGCATTTTCTGAATAACATAAATCTGCTCACCGGTTTGATTTACTTGCTGACACTTGTACTATTTGCTGTTTGTACTCCATGCTTTGAATAAACAAACATTATCAGGCACATAGAACCCAGATTGTATAAGTAAGGTCATAAGTCCAACAGCGGTCAATATTATTGTAAGTGTAACCCATTAAATGAAATTATACTGAATACATATGTTTTCAAAAGCATCTATTCTGAATCTCCTGTTCTATCTTTTACCACAGCCATGATGACGTCATTGGAAAGATATATCTGAGTAAAGAAGCCATTGGCTCTCAAGTTAAAGGTATCATGAAACTAAGATGCTGAGTTATGCGTATAAGGGAGAGGGCAAGGGTCTGTGGTTAAATAAACTCACGAATTCCCATGCCTGCATACTGTCAAAGTCTACGTAATTTAGTTGTTCAAACCACCCTAGTGGTACCTTTTATATTGCTTAAAAAGCTTATACTATTTAATGTATGTACTAGACATTGTGTCTAGTGATTTTAAAAGCATATACTGTAGCATGTCAAATTAAATTATTGTTTGTATTATTTAAAATCACCCTTGCTTTCTATAGTTCTGTTTACTGCACATGAATGCATCTTGGCACTATTCTAGACTGTTGTCATTTCTATGATTCATTTGCAACAGGTTGCCACTGTGTCATTTACTCCCGCACATAAATGTTCTCATAGTCTGGTTTTTGTTTTCTTAAAGTTGAGATTTATGTGTTCTCCATCTCGAAGAAAACAGGACCACAAAACATTTAAATGAACAATGTGACTCAATGCCAATATGATACAGTTTAAGAGGTTGAAATGTGTCATATCTGATGTGCTGACTATTATGAATAAGGTATATTTTCAGGTGGAGTCATATTGCTGTAAACCTAAAACACACGTTTTAAGACGAAACACACATGCACATGGCCTTTCACCATGGTTGTGTGTGTGTGGTATCGACTCAACCGTCTATAGCTTTGGTACCACACACACTCATATAACCTTACAGCATATTTAGAGTAGTATATTCTATCGTTAAGAAATAATCTAAAAATGTAATTCATCTTCACCATTGGTGACTTCATGAAACTCCTTAAAAGCTATCTATCTGTATGGCATTGGCCAGGACTGGATAGCTGGCTGAACCTGACAAAGGTGGATCCGGATGAAGAGGTCCAAGGAGAAGTTCACCTGGCTCTGGAGCTGCTGAAAGATGCAGGTCGGATCAGCCTGCGGTGTCAAGTCATTGAAGCCAGGTAACATATATCTTGGCTTTAAAGTCTTCAGCTGTCCTCATCAGCCTGTGAAGGGAGAATTATATAAAACACTAATAAAACGTGAACCTAAAAATGTGCAAATCTAACGTGACCAGTATGTTAGATAGGGATACAAATATAACATGTTATAAATAGATATAACATGGAAAGAACTATAAAAGAAATGAATACATATAAGAGCTTTGATTTGTTGGTATGTAATGTAGGCTTCTAGCAATTATTTCTGGTAATTTTATGAAATATTATTAGGTCATGCATGTTGTGCAATGTATAGCTATCAGCTATTATCTTTACCTTGCCTTTTAGCTGTGAGGACGTGCTGCTGTCATTATCCTCACAATGTTGGTCTACGATCATAACTGGTGTGTGATCTGCTCTACTATTGACACATGCACTGACAGTAATATAAGTCGCTTTGGATAATAGCGTCTGCTAAATGTTGTAAAGGTACTTATAACAGGAGTGCTACTGGTGTCCATCAAGTGAAGACAACAGTGATCAAGGGGAGTGGACAAAATATGTAAACAAACAAATATATACAGCATAAAACATCCAAGCCCACACACTTTCCAATGACCCTAGGCCATTGAAAAAAAAACATTTTATACATTTCAAACCTACCTCTGGTGCCTGGAGTGGCTTTTCTCCCAAAAAAAATTACAATAATATAAAACATGGCTTAGTAGTAGTAAATAGTAAATAATGAATGAAGTCAATGTCTCTCTAGTTACTTTACCCTCAGTACATTTAGCAGACCAGGTGTGACATGTTGTGCCTTGTAAAACAAGCCACAACAAGCACATTGTGTTGTGGCTGTCCACAATGTGAATAGGGCCACTGTTAGTGTGTGAATCTTCAGGGCATTGCAGAAAATGACTAAACGTGTAAGATAGCATCACTGATGTGAGATGTTAGTGAGATTAACATTGATTGGTTATCACTATAATAAACTGTATCATCATGGATCATCATGAAACAATAAAGTATGCCATATACAATAAAAAATTAGCTAACATTAGAAGCACCCACAAACAGAAAATGGGCAATGGGCTTCCTGTCCCTTGTAAATCTTGATTGTTTGTCGAGATAAATGTGATATTTGTTTTCAGAAGAAATACTGTGTTAAACTGGTCATCCGTTAAAAGTGAGCTCTCTATATGGCCGAGGGTTATCACTGCGTCATCACTATTCACACACTGTTAGCACGCAGGCCTCCACTAACTCTAATTTCTCCAGTAATACTGGCAATTTCTCACCACTCATTGCCCCATCTGTGAATCCCAAGCTGAGACCCCTCGTTGCCTCGTTAGGTGATAATGAGCGTGTCAATTAGGACTTGTCTTTCTGTTGTTCAAACACGATGAATATGACATGAGTTTAAGAGAACGAGGCCATGTGTAAAATAGTGTGTTATTTATTTATTATGATTATTATTTATTTTGTCCTGGTTGTTACCTTGCACAAGTATTTGTCAGAGCAGGCAAAGGGGGACTGTTGAGCTATTTTATGTATTAATCTGCACTGTATTTTGGGTTGATGACACAACAGAGACTTGGCACCAAGAGACATTACGGGAACCTCCGATCCCTTTGCCAGAATCATTGCCAACAACCACAGTGCTGAGACCTCGGTGAGCTGTCTGTGCTTCTCTAGGATTGTATTGGCCCACCCTAATGATGCCAGCCAGTATAGTTCTTTTTCGTATTGCCTAGCATTATACTTGGTGACAGCATTTATATATTCCACTATATTCAGAATGTCCAATAGTCCGTTTAGATGCACACTCTTATCATCCTATTATTCTGAATATTAACATTTAGATTATTGACATTCCAATTCGATTTTATCCAAAGCGACTTACAGGGAGTACAAAATTACAAAAGTATTGTAAGGAGCAAATAGAGACATCTTGCTCAAGAATGCATACAGTTAGGCCGGTATTTGTATGCGTTATTGGGGATAGAAACAACTTTTCAGAAGGGAGTAACACTACTATTCTGCCCCTAACCTCCCATATTCTGAATAGTGGAATATAAGTGTGTGTGTGTGTGTGTGTGTGTGTGTGTAAACATGGTTTCTATTATATTAATTAGGTATGGTTACAAGTTACAACCTATTTTCAAAAGCATCACTTTTTGTCCTGTTTTGACTTAAAATGTCTAATTTTTAGATTATCAAGAAGACACGTTTCCCACATTGGGGAGAGTCCCTGGAACTTGAGTTGCATTCTGAAGAGCTGACTGAAGAATTAACTGTAACTTTAGAGGTCTGGGACTGGGATATGGTTGGCAAAAATGACTTCTTGGGAAAGGTGAAAGACTACATACACACAATGTTCCCTTATATTATACATGCAATATAAGTAACCATTGAAAACGTCTTAAACGACTGTTACATGACTTACAGTATATGACATGACTGTTACATGACTTATATGACATGACTGTTGCATGACTCCTTCTAACAGGTGGAATTCCCTTTTGCTTGCTTGCACAAGACACCTTTGTTGCACGGCTGGTTTCGTTTACTACCCTTGGGAAACAGCGAGGATGATGCTGGGTGAGGATTATGGGCCTGTGTGTTTTTTATGTATGCACAGATGTGTGTGTGTGTGTGTGTGTAGACAGTGTGTTTGTGTAGGTAATTTTAAAAATATCCTTTAAACCAGGAGGATACAAAACATGAATCAGAAGAGTGTAATTTCCTGCATGCACGCACATGTGTGGGTTTTAACATGGTGTGCCTCCACATCTGCTTGGTGAGATAATTTTAGAACAATGGAGGCTGA
This sequence comes from Forbesichthys agassizii, assembly GCA_026546735.1. Taxonomy (NCBI): domain Eukaryota; kingdom Metazoa; phylum Chordata; class Actinopteri; order Percopsiformes; family Amblyopsidae; genus Forbesichthys; species Forbesichthys agassizii. The sequence continues at coordinate 29,893 of JAODLL010081609.1, read as the reverse complement.
CATCAGTGTGGAGCTGAACTTAGAGGTTCATCAGAGTGACTCACTGCTTTTAAGGCGTTGATTGAAAGGAGAACACTGGGAACACAGAGTGAAACTAGGAACATACCTACTGTACAATAGAAGAAAAGGCTATGGAAGAAAATTAATTACACCTATTCTACATCAGGGCTATATAATGTAACAATATAATTTTCTGTCACCAGTTATACAAATGCATTTGATGTGAATAGTTTACAGAAATACTGTAGACCATGCTCCAACAAAAACAGGGTTTAAATAGAGAGCAGGTTAAAACAATAATCAAATCAACTACACAAAACAGAGAACCAGGGCCGGGACAACAATACATAGAGTACAGTAAGTAAAACATGGGCTGGAATACAAACCGTTGAACTGCAAGGAGCGTCAATAAGCATCCTTGATGCCTAACACCTGCCTGCTCCTTAGTCCATGTACTCACTGTACGTCCTTGGATAACAGCTAAATTATACATAATTGTAATTGTACAGTAGGGTTCACAAGTGCCTAAAGCATAAGAGGCCATCATCCTTTGGCAAAATTAAAGCTAGTTTCTTATTTGGATCAGTCGCTTGCTTTCAACAGGGTAGCAGTCTCTTAAATGAACACAGGTTTAACGACCTTATATCCAATCAGTGCTCAGCAACAGTGAAAGACTTTGGTCATATGAAAAACATACGTTAGCTCCACGAGGGACAAGTCGCCTATGTGTGTATTTGATTGCAAACTCAAGAAACATTGATCAGTGTGACAGGAAACACTAAAGGGTGTGATTCATTGTTCTGCCTCCACAGGGGTAAGCTGGGTGCTCTGCGTCTAAAGGTGCGTTTGGTGGAGGACCGTATCTTGCCATCCATGTACTATCAGCCCCTCATTGACCTGCTGGTTGAATCAGTCATCTCCCCTGCGGAGGTCGGCCTCAATATGAGACTCTCACATTTGCACGTTTGCCATGTTGGTGTGTTTCTCCATGTCTCTGTATCCATCCTGTATATCACAATTATAATCGTTGTCTTCACTTTGCATCAGTCTGGGAGCTCTCAATTCAAAACATTCTAAACAGCCAGTTATATATCCATTGCCCTTTCTTGTCCTGATGTGTTGAAAGATAACAGATTATAGTACAATCATATGCTAGTGCCTGTGTGTAAAACTTGAGTAGTTGGAGGTATTCCATTCACCTGATAATCATTTGATTGACACCTATTGGTACAGTCTTATTGACAATACACTGTCAGATTCAAGGAATATCTTCTCAATCTGCTAGCTGCCCGTTATGTGTGTGCGCAGAAAGAATAAGATGTTTTTTCTACACAGTCCTGACTCTGTAAATGGGAACACAAAAAAAGGGGTGCAGGTGGCACCACACAACATTGTTCTAGCCTTGGCAATGAGTTTCCAATATGGGGGGTGAAGCTACTAAGGAAGCACCATAAGGCAGGAAGAGGTGTTTATGTTTTGATGAAGTTCAAATATCGTCTGAGCTTTCTCCATAATGACTGGAGATTTTCCAGACTTGTATGCAGAGCGTACTGTAATAAATCATGTAGCTTGCAAATTTCAACTAGATAAGATTGTTTCAAGAAATTAACTTAATGTGGTCCATGCTGTACTGTACAAAACTAATAAATGTTTGGGTGAAAATTATGAACTATTATATGGTATCTATATGGTTTGTTTTGAATGTGTCAGAAGCCTCAGGGCTTAATTATTCTGTGGGCTTCCTCAGGTCGAAGACAGCAGCCCTCTGACCATGCTAGAGGAGGTGACTACCGTTGAGAGCCGTCAGGACGTAGCCATGACCTTGGTGAAGATTTACCTGGGGCAGGGCCTGGTGGTACCATTCCTGGATTATCTTAACACCCGAGAGGTTCACCACACCTGTAAGTCTCAAACAAAGAAGCACATGAGACTACACATCAGAATAAGCGGTTTATCACAACTGTGAAAGAATAGTAGTTCCTGGGGTGAGATTGATGTTAAAGGAATTCCTTTAAAAACTGCCAATAGAATAATTGTGAATGATGTTTTTCCACAGTAATGTAAAATTCCTCATAAAAATATACAATAGAATATGTTTCTGTTACACCACACTACATAGTGTTTGCAAGCTCTCTCACAGTATCTGCATGAGTCAGTATTTGCATGCGTCAGAGTGGGGGAGACCCCATCTGCTAATCTGTCCTGTTCAGTGCAGTCCAGAGACTCGTTAAGAGTTGCTTCTATTTCAGTTCCCCTTGACACATAAGGTCTTGTAAAACAAGATTCACGTTGTATGTGTGGGCAGTCATGCCACAGTGGTGCTGTATTTACAATGCCAATTACGTCCCCACTCATTGGTTTGGCATGTTTGTTACTCAGGTTTTTGCCTCTGTGTCACATCCCCAGGCTGGTATTTGGGCTTTGTGCAGTTTGAGGTAATACGAATAATAAGAATAGTGCCCAAGTTTCCATAGCAACTCCACACGATGAGTGAGCTGCTTGGCGGGAGCGGCAACACATGAGAGATGGGCACAGGGACTCAGATGAAAGTTCTAAAAGAAATGAATACAAAAAGATGAGCGTAATGTGTCTGAACTGTGAAACTGGAGACTTGAAACAAATGTCTGACATGTCATCATAGCCTACTCGTTCCGCTTATATCCGCTGACCTTTAAGACTTCATCCATTTTAGACCGAGAGTTTGCCTGGCAACAGTGTTGCGTCACCATTGATATATCGATGCCTCATTCTTGAAGGGTTTACTGTAGGTAACATGGCAGCAAAGCTGGGCCAGTAAGGGTCAACATGCCCTCTGGAACACCGTCTCTCAATGACATCACACCATCTTAAGGACATATTTTATGTTTGACATGAAAGTCAATCGTTATCTCTGCTCTTTTCTACAGTGGATCCAAACACCCTGTTTCGCTCCAACTCCCTTGCCTCCAAAGCCATGGAACAGTTTATGAAGGTGACTGGGTGTATCTCGTGTTATGTTGAGTTAATCTAATGTCAAAAACAGATTTTTTATGGTCTTTGGTAGTTAGATTCATCTTCATAATTTTCTGTAATGATCTGTTGTTGTGTGCAATGAAGTAAGCCAGGTAGATGTGTTATTGTTGTTGTCTCTTACCAATTACACAGGAGTCACTCTGTATATCTGTGGCGTTATGTACGTCTTATGACTGTTGTTTTCCTACTGTGCCAGGCTGTTGGTATGCTTTATCTGCATGAGGTGCTGAAGCCCATCATCAATCGCATCTTTGACGAGAAGAAGTACATTGAACTGGACCCGTGTAAAATTGACCTTAATCGCTCCAGGTAAAGCTGGCCTACGTGCCTCTCATGCTGACCATCAGTGACCGATCCCAAGGAAATACGATTAATCTGAGACTTGTGAATGAAATGCTCTCAAAGAAAGATGCTTCCATCCAACGGCTGCCTTCAGACTAAGACATGGAAGAAAATGGAAAAGGAATGTAAAAAGAGGAGAAGGCTGTTGCTTGGCAACTGGCATGAGCCCCTTGAGAGGCCTATCAGAGACACAGAGTTATACAGGATCTAACATCTACTTCTACACTACTTCTGCCTGCCAAGACAGGATTTGTTTAGGATTTTTTATGACTCTTGCACATTTGTTTGCACATTTGTTTCCCCTGACATCTACACTTCAAACTGTGCATGTAATATCACCACACACGTCTTAAAACAGAACTGTCGCTTAAAAATTATGGGGAGGGCTATTCAACTGTATGATTTGAATGTTAAATCTGTAATTCGACATCATAATGGTTTATAACATGTTGCTGTTTCATGCAGTGGCCGGTGGCAATTGGGCTTTCTACTTAGAATGCGTTCATTGTTCCGTTCAGACGTCAGCGACCCTATACATTCCACCTCCTCTCTCCAGGCGGATCTCATTTAAAGGTGCAGCGTCTGAGGTGGAGGTGCGAGACAGCAGCGTAGAGATGCTGCAGGGGTACCTGTCTAACATCATTGAGTCTATCGTGGGTTCGGTCCACCAGTGTCCTCCAGTCATGAGAGTGGCTTTCAAACAGCTGCACAAGAGGGTGGAGGAACAGTTTGTTGAGCCAGAGAATGAGGTCAGTCAGAGGCCTGGTCTAAGATGATCTGACTGGCTGTGCTTTGTCAAAAATGTGACATAGGCCTAATGGGATAATAGGAAAATGTGTGTCAACCTACATTCAACTGGAGACAGGTGGAATGCAACACAATGTGCTAGATACAGACCATTTATGACCAAAGTTCCGCAGAAATACACATACTACAATGTGTGCATGGTACAATAAGTAAATAAGTACAAATATGTAATATAAGTTATTATAGGGCTTCTCGATTATATGAAAAATCATAATCACGATTATATGATACAATTACTCATTGACTTTGGAAAGATGTTGCAGTTACTGCACTTAAACAATGAAACAGTGGAACAAATAACTGAAAACACTATCAGCTATGACATTTCCCTTAATAGTTCTAATGAGTTTACTTGCAAAATGTTTTATGCCATATAATAGTTTTTTCTCAATTACATTGTTTTTGTGATTGTTAGGAGCTGAAATTGAAATCGTGATTAAAATTTGATTCATTGCGCAGCCCTTCGTTAATGAAAAATGTAAACGGATTCACATTTAAGAGCTGAACAATTGAATATGAGAATTTAGAGAAATATTTTAGAGTCCATTTAATAATTACAGTACATACTAATTTGCACAAAAGTAATAAACTGGAAAATAATGTCACATTGATGACAATGGCAGTTCTACGAATACTCATCTAGTAACGAATACACATCTAGTAACACAACAATAGCTAGGCTTTAATATTACTAAACTAGACAGTGGTTTCATAATATTAGATAAAACAAAGATACAAGATGTTGCCTTGATTCACTCTTCACTCCGCCTCTGTCTCCACTTGGTTGACCTCTTCCAGGATGTGAAATATCTGGCCATCAGTGGATTCTTCTTTCTGCGCTTCTTTGCACCGGCCATCCTTACACCCAAACTCTTTCAGCTGAGGGACCAGCATGCAGACACACGGACTAGCAGGACACTGCTACTCTTGGCCAAGGTATGGTCACACAACGCCACACACACTGGGAATCATTTATTCATGTCCACACAGAGATAAACACAGCCAGGACAGACACAGAGGTCTGGGAGCTCAAGGTGACATTCTGTGTGCAATGCTAATTAGCATTATGGCTATGTTTAGATAACAGTACATGTGTTTCCTCACTGACTGTCCCCTTTCTTTAAAATGCATCTACTATAGACGCCTCAGAATAGACGCAGGCTGGCTAGACTAACAGCTTGACCAATAAACAGTGCAACAGTTGAGTAACAAGTCGCTGTTGCATTGTGGGTGTCTAAAGGCATGAACAACACTACTGTCAACTTTATGTAGCTGTGTTGATGCGGTGTGGCTGCTGTCCGTGGTGCTGAAGTCTTGTTGCTATGCTTCCTCTACACAGGGAGAGGGCTATTTTTACCGTGTGTGTGTGTGTGCGTGCGTGCGTGCATGCCTGTGTGTGCCCAGCGTCTAGCATGCGGTTCAAAGCTGCACATTGGAGAGCGGTTTAGAGAAGGGCTTCCCTCTCGTCCTAGGCCAGGTGTGAGATGTACAAAGGCCCTCACAGCATGCCTGGCCTTATAGGGAACCTTTTGATCCAACACTTTGAGAGAGCTATGGGCCGTAGCTCTGCTCCACATCACTACTTCACCGACGATGCATTATTTGCCTGATTACTGCGCTAGTTAACACATGTAGTGTAACTGACGAGGGTGTCAACGTTCTTATGACTGTCCTTGCCAGGCGTTGCAGAGTGTGGGGAACCTGGGCCTCCAGCTGGGACATGGAAAAGAGCAATGGATGGCACCTCTACATCCCATCATCCTTTGCAGTGTGGCTTCTGTGAAAGACTTCCTGGACAAATTGATTGACGTAGATCACGATAGTGGTAAGAGAGATAATCAGCAGAAAAACGTTCAGGCGTCCAACCCTGGGTAGAGCTTGGCTTTCACCTATTGGCAGGTGTTAGCGTGTGTGCGATCCAGTCATTACTGAGAAAAGCATGTAGTGAAATATTCATAACTAGGTCGAGGCTAACAAAAAGAATGACAAGATTACAGTTGGCGTGAGCACGGACGCTCTTACATGCCACTGGTTAGCTAGCAAGCCTGTCACATGTGGCTGAGTCTGTCATGAAACATTTTACCTTTGTGACGTATCATGTTACCAAGTTCTCCTTGTGCCTACAGAGCCATTGTTCTCTCATAAAAGGCCAGTTTGACATTTAATGCTCTTCAGATGAATTGGGCAGCAGTGGTGCTTTTATTTGTCTTTGAAGACTCTCTTGTGATGGTGAAGATGAGAGGATTAGGCAACATTTAGTACACAATGCTAAACCGTGTTGTACAAGTAGTCACAGCTCCACCTTGTGTCTATGGCGATGAATTCGCACAATACGCCCACAGGGTGTTTCTTTACAACACATTTCTGTCCCTCTTGCAGTGTCTGAGGTGCCTCAGAGGGCTATATTTCTGCCATCAGTTACAGTGAAGGAGGGATTCCTTCAGAAGCACAAAGCAGAGGGCCCACAGATCCTGTCTCGATTTGCCTTTAAGAAACGTTACTTCTGGTTGAACAGCGAGACTCTGTCTCACGCAAAGACACCGGAGTGGCAGGTAAACGCTCTAAATAGGCTTACATTCCCTGCTAACAGTTGGGACATTAGCAGTTACCAAAGGCAGATGCTGTGATATTCTGTCCTGGCTAGTGAGTTTGTCTATTGGTGAATTGGGCAGGTTCACACTAAAAAGGTATTGGTGAGCATCAATTTAAAATGTAGAATTATTTCAATCATATTGGCAGTAGGCCTACTACCTTTTAATGAAATACATGTGTGTGCATGACACATCTCTTTCTATTGTTCATTTGCATTTATAACGATTATTTTCAGTTCATTAAATCATGTTGCTTGGTTAAATGGTGAAAATGGGCCCATTGTGACCGACGGTGCATGAAACAGTTAAATTCCTTCCTGCTATAAACGCTAATGTCTTCATTCTCTCAAATTCAAAAACCAGTTACTTATCCTTCATTAGGGTGTTGATCTGAGAAAAGGCATTGTATTATCATCTTGGCCATATAAAGCGGTATAAACATTTTAATCATCATCAGTCCGTTCTAATCTATTTGTGTTTCCCTCCTTATGAGAACATCATTACACAAGACATTATTAGCATATTGTGACCAGCCTTGTGATAATGATCTCTGCTCATTCACCAGAGAGCGAGAGAGAGGGAGGGAGGGAGAGAGGGGGAGAGAGATGGGTGGGGGGGAGGGATGGAGAGAGGGGGAGAGAGAGGGGTGGGGGGGTCTGGGGGACCGACCATAAAAGCTCTCTCTTTCAGCCAGTTGCTGCTTTGTCTGCCTGAATAAAGGCTAGGTTAATTGAGGGCTGTAGATATTCCTTCTAACATTGCAAATCAGATTGCAGACAATATCCCGGCACTCCTCTTCCATGGGCTAGCACTCCAGCCTCAGTGAGCTGAGCTTCTAATTCAGTGGCTGATTTACACTTTAAAGCTGCCTTTTTTCTCCATCCATATTGCCCCCGTCACCACTTCCTCTGCAAGATAGGCAGCTGCTGAGGAATCATGGATGATGTCTTTGTCTTGTCATGAGCCAGTAGTACGATAATGATGACATCAGTCAATGAGTTTAATGTATAGCTGAACCACCACACACACACACACACACACACTTGTAATTGTAATTAGTGTGTGAATCGTTGCAGGTGCGCTCCTCCATCTCTATTCAGTGTGTGTGTGCGGTGGAGAGGGTGGATGAGAATGCCTTTCAGCAGCAGAACGTAATGCAGGTCATCTCCCAGGACAACGATGGACAGCTGCACACCATGTACATCCAGTGCAAGGTAGTGGTGCTTGAATTCAGCTCCAGAACTGCTTGTTCTCATGGAAAGTCATCCTTTCTTATTAGAATCTTACTACAGTATATCAGAATATATTTAAGGATTGCATTATCCTACATGTATATGCTGCCCCGCAAAGCCAGGAGACACTTTACTCATTTTTGGTAAAAAATGTGTTTTTGTCATTTTAGCAACATTAAAGGTCTGATTTATCATGTGGATGCATATCTTGGGTCAGTTAGTTTGTTTCTTTTTGAGAAGATAGTGGTTTGTCTTTGACTTACCCTCCAAAAGCCCTAAAGAAACAAAGACAGAATGCCTGAACTTTAGTTACTGGTGTTTGCCTTTGTTTCACTGCACTCAAATTGAGTTATGGCAGAGTTAAGGTATTCTGTTTTTGTTTTTCTCGGCATTGAAGTGAAGTTACTGTCTATTGCGCTGGTGTTATGACTTTGTATTATATTAGACAAGCTACTAAAAGTACTTGCAAGGTAATATTATCTAGCACAAGCTAGTGTTAGTGTTAGCTAGAATGATCGTATAGCCTAATTTGAGAAAATATTTCAAACTTTCAACACAATTAAATCCATAAGTCACTCTTGAGTATCCTGCATTCATTCATACTGTAGACCTATTTATCTATAGGCTACAGTAGGCTCTGGGACATGGATACATTCATAGTTTGTGGGAGAGAACTTACTGGGAGAAAATTAATTGACATTGTGGATCCCATGGGCATGCAATGCAATTAATGCAGATGAATCTGCATTAATTAATTGCATTATAGCCTATATATTTTACTTTCTAAGTTAATTTACATGTGATTTTAATTCACTTTTAGAAATCATAGTCAACCTTTATTTGTTTAGCATAATTTAAAAGAAAGAGAATATTGTTTGAATTGTTTCAATTAAATAGGCCTACAATAGTGTGGTAAATAGGTCCTACTGATGAGTTAGTAGGCTAATGCACCTTTGTGACCTTCAAATACACATTAATTAATTTCTCATTTACGTGATGTTATATTTGTATTTATGTATAATTATGTTACGTATATTACCTTATGCCTAATTGTGTCATGATCACAAGATTCAAGTGAGTGATCAAATGGAAGTTATACAGTTGATGGAAGCTAATGCATATTTCCTTTGTATGACTCTTATTATTTAGTAGATTTTGTAAAGGCTTCAAACCATTTTTATGTAAATAAATAACTTCATTAAACAAAACAAAGATTTGCCACATTTCCAGTATTCTACCTATAATATATTTGGCTGGGCAACATAACAACCTTTAAGTCATTTTCTCAGTTCTACACTCCAGCCAGTTAAGGTCTTTTGCCTTTGTAGGGCAGTATGTATCTCAGCTGATTTGTGTACTTTTCATCTGCACATTTGTGTTTGTATAAACATATAACATATAACATAATATATCATATATATGTATGTATTATGTAATATATAACGTAAATATGATTTTATAATCAAGCTCTGAATATTATTTCAGATGTAGGATAATTACATTTCTAACTTGGAGACTTTATTTTTGTTTGTGCGCAGAATGTGAATGAGCTGAACCAGTGGCTGTCGGCTATCAGGAAAGCCAGCATCTACAATGAGCGCATGCTGCCCTCTTTCCACCCAGGAGCTCATCGCAGTGGCAAGTGGACCTGTTGTTTGCAGACAGACCGCACTGGTAACACACTCTATGGTTCTGATAATAATGTACATATACTGTATTGAGACCGTGCAAATATGTGCCATCAATTCACTGTCAGTACCCTACTTGGAACAAAACTATCAGTTGTGCTTTTATTTATATTTATTTCAGTTGTGCTTTTATTTGTATTTCTTTTAGAATGTGTTTGCTTCTGCAGAAAATTTGTTTATAGTCATTAAATAATTGTGATTTTTTTTGTGGCATGTATTACGCAACGGCAAGTTCACATTGTAAGAATTCCCACAAGCAAACCTGCATACTGAATATGGATGCACTTGTGTGTGGTACAGTGTTCGTAGAGTCAGTATAGTCTATTAGAACGTGGTTATGTTGGTGTTTAGTTTCAGGCTGCAGTACAACACACTCAGCTGTGACTCTTGGGGACTGGAGCGACCCACTGGATCCGGATGTAGAGGCTCAGACCATATATAAGCAGCTTCTCCACGGTCGAGACAAACTCAGGTTTGTTCAGGCGGAAATGATTAAGTTCACCTACTGGACACCAGATGTCTCTGTTGCAACACCAGTATACACAAAGCTGTAACATTGTCCCATTTTCATTACAGTATTTTCAATCTCAAACTGAAAACAACAATTACCAACATTGTCACATTGAACTATCATTAATATTATATATAATGTGTTTTTAGGAAAAAGTATTTGGAGGCACCAAGCAGTGAGACAACCATTAATAAAGGTGAAAATAGTGTCAACTCAGCTGTTCCTGCAGGTAGGGGTCCAGCTGTGTAATGCTCTATTGTTGTGTACATCTGTCTGTCTGTCTGTATGTATGTATCGATCTATCTAGTCTGGCAATGCATCAATTAAGTCAACAGGAAATTAATGTGTTTTATTGGACTGATCCGGTATAGCTTCCTCTGCCTTCCAGGGGGTGCAGGGTGCAGTGTTCAGCTTCAGAAGCCCAGCCAGGCGATCGCTGAACGCCTCATAGGTGTGATCATGGACCTGGAACAGGCTCACGCCGCCTTCCAGCGCAGAGAGAAGGACGATGCCACCAGCCTCATATGGACTCCTTAGACTAGGAGTGAGCAATGAGATCCACACCACGACCAGAAGAATGCAGATTGATATGAGTAACCTTGTGTTTCCTGCTGGAATGAATCCTGCCACTTTGGTACTGTTGGCATTGTGCTGCCATACTGTATCCAGCAGCGGAGGCACAATGACACTTGAGAACAAGAAGGCTGCATGATTTGATTTCATTGTTACATTGACAACAAGCATGTGTTGCATGTCCTGCATCCACCTGTTGTGGAAAAAAAAGCTTTTATATTTTGACATACTGTACAGAACCCTGGCCACCTTTTTTATGCAATCCGTTTGTTGTAGTCAATATACAGTACTTGAAAGTACAGTATGCTGTTTTGATATTGCTTTAATTAATCAACATTTTGTATTTTTCTTAATTCAGATTGCCACCACAGCTGCAAGCAGTGATATGTAATAGATCATGTGACTGACACTGTTTTCATGACTAAGTACATGTTACTGTAAAAATGCTGTAAAACACTTGTGAAATGCCACAAAACAATGTTGCCTGTGCAGGTTACAGTTAGATACACTACTGCTTTAATTGTTGCCATAGGCACTGGGTATGTGATGCTTGTTTAAAAAAAAATGTAATTACATTCTGATATTTATTTCCATTGTCCTTACATTTAAATATACAATTTGTTAAAGCAAATTTGAAGTTAAAAGGGCAATATTCTATTGTTTATATTACAATGTCCCATCAGTACTATTGATATACAGTTGTTAATTTTTGCTACCATTGAGATTTCTGTGCCATTTACTGTCAGATTGGTTAAGGTACCTAATGCCAAACAGGTGTTGTGAAGTATTTTCTCAATTCTGACTTCTCAATTACCGTCACACTTTCAGATAGAAAACATTTTCCATGTCATACTGCTTTTCTGCAGACAAGCATTCTTTACTAAAGTTGATCCTCACCTTACTGTACAGTAATTGAGGTCATATGATATATTTCACCCTAATCTTTTATAAATTTGAACTGTGTTAATTTAAAATAGCTTTGGAGCAATATAATAACCACTTTGAGTGGGCAGCTCGCACAAGAACATCCCTTTTATTCCAGCTGTTTCAGTTAAGGTTTTCCTGTAATGTATTCCCTACTCTGACAACTCTTTTAAACCAGAGGAGCATTTCTTGTTTCTTGTTAACTTGTTATTTTATTATGGCTGGTTATTATACAAAATGTTTCTATTTTATTTAGCAAATTCAAAATGATTTAATATTGTTTTAATATTAAATTCAAAATTGTTTGTTAATACGGTATTAATATTTTAAATAAAATATAAAGTTTTCATCTGATAATTCACACGCCTGGTGGACATTTGTCAACAAAAATAACAGCGTAATGATCACAGAAGTACATTTAAACATATAGGTTTATGCATATCAATTTCCCCATTCCTCTGTGATAGTTATATAGAAAGTAGCGATGAATAGCATGACGAACAACATTCATGTAAAATTCTGGAAATCTCATGTCATGCTGGGAAAGCCCCATAGTCATGGTTACAAATTCAGCACTCTCCTTTTTTCAACTGAATAATTTAATCTATCTTCCATGATTCACTGGCCTTCAGACTGTACATATCCAACAGCAGGCTACTGATCAGTTGAAATGTATCATGAATGTTAAAACATGAATGTGACAGAGCACTGCCTGAGTTTCTGTTGTATGACGAGAATATGTCTGACACAGTATTTCAAACAATCCCTGGCTCTTCATAATGAGACACACAGGTCTGCCGATTCAGCAGACTCCCTGCTAGCTCTCATTAGCGATGAGAGGTTAGCAATAAAGAGAAGTAGCATGGGGCCGCAGAAGAGGTTGATATCGTGTGTCTACATTTTGTGGAACATGCCAGAGCATTTCAGGAACAGCTTATACCGGCAAGACTGTTGAGCCATAGGCCACAGACTGAAGAAAGACTTAAGTATATACCAAAGCACCTGCATGGATGCTTAGGCTAGGCAGCCTGGCCACAGCACCAACATTCAGCAGCCAGCGACAGAAAATGGCCATAAAGCAAATGTACTGCCAGTGAGAACTGTTTCCGCTGCACTCTGGCAAAGCTAATTTATATCCATATAATGAGGTGCAGAGCTCAGAGCTGCCCAGGGACGATGCTGTGCTGGAACTAAGGGAAGGAAGACATGGAGCTTAAAGAGAACAGAAGAACCAATGACAATAAAGGTCAAACAAACTACCCCTATGGAGGGCACATTTATTTGTCCACAAGAAACACAGACATGCAACAAGGTCATCACAATTAAATAAAGACTGATATATTAACAAGCCCTTTATAGTTAAATCAATGTCTCTCCATACCTTGCATTAAAATTGACTCATTTGTATATTTATGACTGTAAAACACTTTCGATTAGCAATATGCAGACTCCGAAGAGAAATCAACTTTAACCCACAAAATGGTGGCTTTAAAATATCAATGAACATGGGCACATGAATTGTGAAACGTTTCTATGTAGCCAAAACGAGGCGAGCAGCAAACCGCTATCTCATCCTTATCTACCTACATATAAAACTATGAAGCTGTCCATGTGCGTCCAGGATACCTAGGAAATGTTTCTAAGGAAGCAGTGACGGTTTCCACATAGAAGCTATGCGCTGTCAATGTTGGTTAACATGCACCTCTAGAACATCACTGCCTCTTTAAAGGACATGAACCTAGGGTATTTGTATTTTGACATACATCTACTGCTTTTATATTCACACAGAGACAAAAAAACATACATACAGTATATCCACAATGTACATGTATCATGTACATGTCATCCGGTATCATCACACACAAATAAGTATGCAGGGGAGTAAAGTATTCATTATACATGTAAAACACATTTTACATTAACTTTATCCCACATTCTTCTAATCAAAATATGCTATGGAAAATAGCATGGAATGTATATTTATACGAAATTTATAGCAATGACATTTCAGATTTACTTTGAAGACAATCATTATTCAAATAAATTACATTATAAAATATATGTATTTCAATACAGAGCTTTTAAACCCCCTCAGACTGCATCATCTTAGAAACCTTGAGGTAGACACCCCAAAAAGAAAATCCATTGATTATAATTTTCAAAAAGAAAAATGACTTTCTTGTCACATGTAAGTTACCTGTTAGTACTTTACTGTAAATTGCATAAACATAATCTAATTTTTAGTACTAAACAAAGTACGAGCATGTTTTATTATTCCTTTCTTAATTCTGTACACACCTGAAATTTCTGAACGGCCCTACAGCTGCCACAAACCCCCTTCCTACTAGACAGAAATATTTAAATCAATGTGAAAGAAGCTAACATTTCTAACATTCTTTGTACAACTATATTAAATGAGACTTAAAATGGAAAATTCCCTGATAGGCTGGAAGCATTCTTTACTGCTGTCCCATATGGTGTCGAAAGCTGTTAAAACTGTTGTGGAGGATATTCAATAAAACAACCAGTTATCTTGGTTTTTCTTTTAAGTCTATGCATATGTCAAGGGTTGAGCTTGATGAGTAAACAATTTCAAATTAACTTTTAACATTTAACCCCAGAAAAGTATCATTAAATAAGTATTTGTTTTCTACAAATAGTAGAATAGTTATGCTGAGAAAGTTTCACCCATTTAGTATTCCAGCAAGATTAAAACAAATACTTAATACATTTCTCACTTTCTAATTTACCAATATCTGCTACTTTCTGGGAAAGTAGTAAAAATACATGGTCAGTTTGGGGAGATGGCCTTCTTCATGCAGCTCCCCATCCAATAATAAAGACACACTTACTGTATTTATTGGAATCCCTCACAGGATTATCTACAAATAGTCTACATTAAGGTACAGTAGCATACACTAAGACTACTGGATATATATATATATATATATATATATATAAGACGTTTGCAACATGTCATACTTATATCAACAGTCCCTGACATACTGACAAAGGAATATTTGCCAGGTTTTTATGTATTCGTGTAAATAATTATGTGTATGTATAGTATGTGGGCAAATCAAGGTCTTTAAATTCTTTATATAGAAGAGTATAAAAATAAACTCACACCATAATGCATTCACAAGGTATGTCACATATGCAACTGTGTGTTTGTGCACGTGTGTGTGTGTATATTGTTGCCAATACAATTAAAATATTTTTGTAAAATAACTAAAAACCTTTGCCTCAAAGTGCTATGGAAGACTATGATTCACTCAGCCCACAAGGTGCCCGTCCAATAAACCCCACCATCTAAATCCCCTGGATAAGCAACATGTCAACTTGCAAAATGTTATCAGTTATAATTCGTAAAATTAGGCAGCATAGCTCACTTTTATCAGAGGAAATGGAAATAGCATAATAATTCAAAAAAGGATATTAACATGTTTTAGTTAGCATATCTGGGGTAAACAAGAGAGGAAGGGAGAAGTAATTCCCAGTTTAACATTACATTAACATCCAACCACATTCTAGAAAAACCACAGCACTCAAATATTCCGCTTTACTGCTGAGAAGGGGCAGGGTCACCCGCTAGGCAGACTTAACAGCTCCCAGTGAGATCAGAAAGAAGGGTGTGTGACTATCAAATGGCTTGTGTGCTGACAAAGAAAAACAACCAGCTCATCACTGCAGAGACCAGCATAAAGCCTACTCCCAAACAAGCCCACAAGAGACCTGTAGATCACAGCAGCCCTGCCTAAGATAGATCTCCAAGGGTAAAATGTTGATCTTTGAGTGGGAAATTGCTCAGGGAAAAGCATGTTCAGCCTTTTCTTCTCTTCAAGGACTTAAAGCCAGCATGTTAATGTCGCAGAGCTGCATACGCCTGCTCACCACTATGAGCATGATGGATTGTACCAATGCCTGGGTTTCTCTAAAGGGAGAATAATGCAACTTTCTTTACCCACAGAGGCCACTGTCACCAGTCTGTCAACAAAAACAAATATATTTTACCTTGGGGGTAGCAGATCCTGCCTCACAGCCACACTAAGGTGTAACCAGTCGTAGAATAATGCATTCAAACTGATTGGTAAGATGCACACTTTCTTTCAAACACAGCCAACAAAGTTACACATAAAAACACTTTCGGCTCTGTGAGACCAGTGCATTAAATGTACACTCCATATTAGACATGTTTATCGTGACTGACTAATGCTGGTTCTGCAGAGACAGAATTGTAAATGTCACCAGGCCAAATAAAGATATGCAATGCCACCTTAAAGTTACATACATGTCTACAAAAATATATAACTTTAAAAAGGCAAACACCTGTCACAAAAACAACAAACTAAGTTTTGAGCCAAATCGTTAAAAGAAATACCATTCTATATTTAAATAAGACAGGTAATATTCTTTTCAAGTAATTCTACACAATAAAAATCTTAATTTTCCACAGTGAATCCACTTTAGTTTTTAATGTGGTGGTTTCCATAATTATTATAATAATATAATTTCTCCTTTTCTTACAGTACTAGCAAATGCAGCGTTATGCAGCGGTCTGGGCCATGCATTTTGGAGGACAGCATTTATTATAACCCATGCGGGCCTACAGTATCTCCCTCATCACTGTTTCCCCCAGAGGAACGCTTTCTGTATAGAATCCAAGAGGAATTTTAAGATACAGACCATCTACCTACAGCTATACATTTATCATCGTGTCTCAACGTTCCTTTGGCAAGAGCATGCATGCTCGAGGCTGATGGAGCTGCTGACAGCGATAAGGCGGAGATGTTAGGCTTTTTACATAATGCAAATAGCCTCACTGTGAATCAGAACATCGACTATAACCTTTTCCTCTGCGTTATTTCCATTGCCCCTGTGTCCATTTATCTGCTAGATCTGTTTTCAGGTGTGTGTGGGAAGTTCGTGTCCGCCCGCAATGCCCCGACCCAGCATTCCCTGGAGGCGAGGAGGCTGCTGACTGTTTTGGTGCCGCGGTTGTTACTCAACCTCCTCCTCAGTCTTTCAGGTTGTCCCCCCCCACCCCTTGGGCCACCAGCTCCGTTAGGATGTTGTCCAGGTATTTGGGGTCAGGGTAGCCGTGGCCCGTCAGGTTGGAGCCAAATTCTGTCTTGTGGTGGATCTCGTTCCAAACTACTGTGTCCGACTCGCCTGTGGTGCTGGAGGTCCCAATGGTGAAGATGAGGCGGCGGTCCCAGGCTGTGATCAGGAGTGTGAGGACCTGTGGATGCATGCAGGAGGTTAGCACTGCATGGGGGTGCCACACAGATCCTATAACCGATAAGTATTAACATGAATAAGTGATTAAATATACATTAGTTATGGCTGGATGCTATTACCCAAATACTGGATTGTATATGTATGTTACTAGCATGAATCGAAACATACAATAATCACATTTCATTTGATGGACGTTATCCTTAAAGAAGTCATTCCTTGCCTTTCTGCCTTTCTCATTGTCTGGGAGGTAGCAGTGCCGAGGAAAACCCCTCGCGCTGAACTTCTTTCCTGGGTTGGGGTGTTCATTATTCTGGGGAAAATGTCAACAGTGAAATGAGTCATGGTGCTTCTTTCTTTATCAGTAGAACGCTACTGTTGTGGTGAATGTAAACAGCACCCACTACTGTTGTGGTGAATGTAAACGGCACCCACAGCAACAATTAGTTACTGTGGGTGCTTCAGTTTCAAGACATGCTACGTGCTGGCAAAAATAAACAAGCATTCATACTGAGGATTAATACTTTTTAGTAGCAGACTGGTCCTTGTACCACATTGGGCTATATTGTACAGCTTTATGCTAAACACAAAATAAAAAGGCAGTAAAGACAAGAGTAGATTAGTTGTTTGTCTGGGTTTCATGTCCAATATACAGTATACAACGTACAAGAATTAATGAAATACACAGCCAGTCTATTTTCTCCAGCATTCTGTCTCATCAATACAGTAAAGGGAAGAGAATAAATGTTCATGTGATGCTGTCGAACCCTTGAAGTATCCTCGTTTGTCATGTTGACTAAACAATGGATGAAAGGCCATTTGTCTATACACTCAATGCTGTTTCACCTCTATGATTCTATTAAGCATATATCAATATATTTATTGTAGGGTTGATTTAGATGTGTTCTATGCGTGAACGGAGACAGCCCAGACCTGGATGCCAGCAGGAATGTCGTAGATGATGCGGATGGTCTTGGAGTCTGGGTAGCCGGGCAGGCAGTGGGGAATGACGTGGTACTCCATTTTCCCTGGGGGCTGGGTGCCTGTCTTCTCCCCATAAATGGCCTTGCACGTCGGGCACTGAAGACTGCCATCCTGGATATCAAACACACACACACACACACACTCTAACACAATGGCGGGACTAATAGATGATGTCCGGATAAGAGCGCAATAGCTAGTAACACAATCAAACTGCACAATATCGCCGGTGTGTCATTTTATCCCAGAATTACACCGTAAACAACGTCTGGCTCACAAGCCTCTACCCACCTTGTTGCCATTGGTGTACATTGCCACCAGGCACAGCAGATGGTACATATGCCCACACTTGCCAAGCTTGCCCACCAGCTCTGGCTTAATGCCTTTGTGCTGCAGGATGCCTTCGTAGCCCGATGACATCACCAGACGCTCCATGCAGATGGTACAGTCCTGGCAAATGAGAGTCAATAACACACATGGGCTGCCAGTCTGCTTATTAAGGTTGCTTAACACCGTACATGGTT
Organism: Forbesichthys agassizii; assembly: GCA_026546735.1. NCBI lineage: Eukaryota > Metazoa > Chordata > Actinopteri > Percopsiformes > Amblyopsidae > Forbesichthys > Forbesichthys agassizii. The sequence goes on along the minus strand of JAODLL010081609.1, from coordinate 11,470 downwards.
CAGAAAGCCTCACCTCATCTGGGACTACTTTAATCTTCTCTGTGTATCTCCGCACTACATCGTCTAGGTTCTTTCCTTGAGGATGGGGATGGGGAGGGGAAAGAAAAACACAAAAATAGAAGAATAAGACAAACAGCACCAAAAAACAAAACAGCACCAAAAAACAAAATAATAGCAATTGCATTTATCCTCCCCCAACACACACACACACACACACACACAAAATGCACACGCTGCAGGCAATTTAATATGTGCATGCTGCGCTAGCTGTGTTTGAAGTCAACTTTATAAAGCATGAGGAGGCAGTGGGTGATGTTGATTGTCCTCTAATCCCTCTGGAGTAGCGACACCATCTCTCCCGATGAGGTGCTCCCATCAGCAACCGGTCCTCTGGCACTGAAGGAGCTCCACTCCATAAGGGTGGGGCAGGGTGTGTGTGCGTGTACACTGCTGGAGTATGGCAGCAGAGCGCGTGGTGAGGGGGTCACCTTCCATATGGACACAATGCAACGATGAGCCTGTATCCTCTCACCAGCACCAAACCCCAGGCTAGTGTGTCTGGCAGGACACCCACCGGTTACACCTCATGATACTGTAGCCTGCTCTCATAGCCAAGCAGGGGACGGACCAGCAAGGGGAGAGCAGTGCGTGATCTGTTTACAGCTGTTGCTTTGACGCTTTAATTAGATGGCCTTCTGTTTTGTCTGAGCAGGTAGCAGAAGATCAAGTCTGTCTCTCTTCTCCACGCACGAGCCCATTGTGACTCTAATCCCCTCTCTCTCTCTCTCTCTCTCTCTCTCCTTACACAGGCACAGACAGGGTGGACATTCATCTGCATGTTTTTTAATGGTGAGATACAGGTGTGGACACAGCCGTGCGTGTGCGCGTGTGTGTGTGTGCGCGCGTGTGTGTGTGTTTGTGCGTGTGCGCGTGTGTGCGTGTGGCACAGTGGGGGACAACAATGTGGTGCAGATCAATTAGGACAGCAACATCCATGGCAGCCCGGCGTTTCCACGGCATCCATCGACCCTGTACTTATTTCAACTTAGAGTCATTATTCCCCAGCATCATACAGTATACGGTCCTCAGTTTGACTAAACTGTGCTTTTTGTGTCAATACAGCGTTCCAACATATGTTGCATAGCATAATATTTTGGCTACACAAACTGCAGCCCCGGCTATTCATAGCCAATTATAATAGAACATATTGTTATTTATAATGTTATATCTAATTGTTAATTATGCCCATCCAATAAAGGTCTGATACCGAGTAGCAGAGAATAGATCAGAATATAACACCCTAACACCAGGTAAGGAAACAGAACAGTGTTCTGTTTCAAACAGATTAATGTTACTGAACTAGTTCATAGTTTTAGACTTCACAATCCAGAGTGATTCACATGTTCCAGTTATATTTCTTTAACAAGCTGCTCTGAGCTTATATTAATAATGAATTAAACCCCTTGAAATAATCAGGACTGGCTTCAGAAGTACTTCTTGCTCCACTGTCTGTATTGCCATTTTTAATGGCTATTTTTGCAAAAACAAAAAACGGTTAAGATAACATGTTATTGCCGGATATGGGTTTGTGTGAGATGTGCAAGTTATTATGGGCAGCGTAGTCCATAAGTAAGTTGCAAGAATGGCGTGGCCACTTGTCACCAGTGACGACAATGCACAACACTGACAGGACCGACATTCACCACATTTGACCGTCCTTTTGATAATTGCGAGCCTACCCATCATATCATACAATAATGATAGTCCAGTGGTGAAAACATACTGTGTGCCTCTGTGTTGTCTCTGCTAATGAGTAATTCATCAGCACTTATTATCCTGGACAGGTTGCATTTGCCTTCTTGTCTCCAACCAACATCCAATTAACCCCCACCATCACCCCATCAGCCCATCACCCATACCTCTGTGGAGGTGCTTCTTCTTGGTTTTGCGACGGATGCCGTTTACCCCCGGCACGGGCTTCATGTCACTCTTGTTGATGGGAGGCGGGTGCAGGATGGGCTTTGGTGCCCGCGTCAGACACACCGGTAAACCTGCCGCACACATCAGGATGCCCGTCATGCCTAATGCACGCGCACGCGCACACGCACACACAACACACAAGCAAAGAAGAAAGCAACATCCAAACATAATGAGGGGTATTTCATCAACAATAACTCTTGTTTCACAAAGCAGCACCAGAGGCACCAGGGAATGACAACAGATGCTGTCCTAACCTGCTAGTGCTGGGTGCATTGGTCCAGATCCAGTCAGGTTCTTTACAGGGAGGGCAGGAACGCTGTTGATAGAAGGGGGGCAAAGGACTAGTAGTAAGTAACTAGTAACTAGTAGCATCTAGCAACTAGTTAGTGGTTACTGATCACATGTCGTTTAATCACGCCTTTCTTTATATCTGTGTTATTTATTTAGAAAAATAAGCACCATGCATATAATTTCCATCACAAAACAGTGTATGAATTCATGTGATGGGGAATGATTTGGAAAACATTCTAATTTTATTTTTATCAAATGTTTTAAGATGATAGAAATGGTAATATGTGTTTAATTAGTCGCCTCTGTTTGACAGCTAATGTTCTATATTGTGAAATGCCACATCTAAGATGCGATAGGACAGCTTGACTTGTGTACACAGCGCTAGAGCTTGATTCAGGGTGACATTTGGAAACGCAGGCACACACACCCTGTGCACAGTCACAGGCAGCTGACCTGTTCACATGACAGTACGTCTCACGTAGCCAAACAGAGGTGCAAACGTACGTTGTTAAAGCTGCTACAAGGAGCCTTAGAGAAGCGATTGCTTCCCATGAGCCCCGCTCGCACAGAGCTACACTTATTGAGACGTGTGCTTGTTTTAAGTCGTAGCTATTTCACAACACTGGCTGTTTATGTATAGCTTTGAGGTAATTCACATATGCCATCAGAAGTCCAACCCGGTGGCAAGTATTTCACTAAGTAAACTTGCCAAATGTATTGCACAGTCCAATTTTCCTTTCAGCTGCAAACTGACATACAAACAATCACACAAACACACATACACCAAAATCCCAACTTTGGCTTTGGTCTATTGTCTTTGGCTGTGCGTGAACTTCATGTGCACCTACAAATCCCTGTCAAGTCGACACTACAGTAACTGAGCTCCTCTGTTCCAGTGCCAGAGCTTGAGCTCAGTACAAAGTGCCATAGCCACGGGGCTTGGCTTGAGTTGATATGCTCTCAATCATATAAACTGGTAACACCCAGTATCCACAGCCATTGGAGAACAGCCTTCTCTGTGGTCTGTTAACTAGCAAGCATTTCAGCCCAATCTGTGCGTAACACATCACACCCATGTGAAAACAGCTTGAAAACAGTGATGGGCGAACACCTGCTGGAATTAATTCCAATTTCCAGTTGGTCGGAGACAGCGAGAGCACAGAACTATTGATTAATAGCTAGCTGGTTAAGGAGAGAACTCCTTGGTTGCCTCAAAATTATTATATATAGTACAATGTGTTTCTGTCTGTGTGTGTATTGCAATTGGCCAAAAGCATCACTCTTACCCTTCATATTTTTCCTGCTCGTCCATTTCTACGGAAGCAAAAATAAACCCTATTTTACACCGTTGCCTTGTGTACAGAGCCAAAGCTTGGTTGAATAAAGGAAGTGAATAGGGGAAGTTACAAACAGGAAGTGTCTTGAAAGAGCTGAGAAAAAGCTTGAAATCAGCCGAACTATTTTATGTATTCTCTCCCCTCCCTTTAACAGAACCAAATGTCACACTAACCATCATTATAACCTGCAATATGATGTGGGAACCACTCTGGAGAAAGTGACAGAGCAGTCTAAATAGCAACCTGTAGCAACGTGATTGTTGTTTTACAGACAACAATTACAGTACATGTCTTGTCTTATTTGCATACAGTATCATGATTTATTTTTTGTTGTTGCAAATTAATTATAAATAATGAATTATAATTACACACACACACTTAATACACATAATACAAGCTAATTCATTTCCTTTTGGTCTCAACTGCTGGTGGGACATGGAGTTCACACCAGATACATGAACTACGGACTATACAGCCTCAATGAACCAGACCAGGTCTCTCTCTCTCTCTCTCTCTCATATATATATTTAAAGTATATATATACTTTATACATGTGTATAGATACGTTTTCTGTTAAGAATATATATTTATATTATGCAATATGTTTATGTTGTTTGAAATACCTACCTATTGGGGGTAACAGGTATAATGATATGCTGTGCAATACACAGGCAGAACAGCAGGGGGTTGCTGTTCTGCCTGTGTATTGCAACATCATTGTTTGTAGATCAGGTGATGAGAAGCAGGAGTGAGAGAGGGAAATGTTGCACAACAGGCAGCCTTAACATTTAAACATCTAGAACAGATTAAATTAGTTTAATGCTACCTCAAGTCATAGCAACCATTCTCCCAGTCATGACAGTGGCTTTGAAGTTTAGCTGTAGAAAGCCCTGTTGTATTTGTGCCTAAATATCCAATGCTATCTTTCTCATTAACTTTCTTCACTGCTTACCTCCATCCCTCCATATTGTCAAGCCTCTCTGCCTTGAAGACCCAATCCAATTTAGAGCCACGCCATTCCCCAAACAGGGAGATCGCATTAGGTCTAGTTAGAAAAGTGCTGATGAAGGACTAATATCTCATCATGCATCATAAAGACAAGGGTGGGTTGGGGTGGTGGTGGGGGGTTCCAGCCAAGACTAATTGCATATTGATGTGGGATGTGGAAGGGAAAAGCAGAACCAACCCCCAAGGCTCTGGCTTATGGGGTTTAAAACAAGAGCAATGCATTTGCGGGTTACCTGCAGTTGTGTAACGTCTTCAGATTAAATCAACTTGATCCATATAAAACGTGTGTGTGTGTGTTGATTATTCAGCTATTCTGTGTTATTTCAATAGAATGGATCTAATGCAGGGCTGCAGAACAGTGCAGTGAAGCATTGTGCACACCATTACCATCTACGCCCAACACAAAGCCCTCCAGACAGAACAAGCATACTTTACACAAGGAGAAAGCACATTCTCCATGGCTAATTGTCTTTGATAAAGGAACAAACTGTCACTCTCTTACCCCTATGGAGACCCCTGCCATTCCTCAGTGTACATGTCTATGCACAGACACACAGTGTGTCTACAGCATGTACTGTACAGCATGGTCAGCACAGGTTAGCAGACTAAAGGCCTCAACATACTTGCCGTGTCAGGTGGCGCGAGGCCCTTTGCCTACGATGTGCAGGACGCCTCGAGCACTACATACGGCAAGCGACCTGGAATTTGTTTGGTGTTGCTTTCACGGAGAGAGCCAGCACATATGGCCTATATGCTGTCGGTTCGCCCACCCACTGAAGAAAAGCGTGGTTTGGAGTGTATCCTACATAGATATCTAAATGATAATCATATTGTTCTTGCTGTTCACCATTTGTAAATAAAAAGTTAGTCTATTAAATAACAACCATTTCTCTTGTCTTTATAGTCAAATCAGACAGGTGGCGATGTTCACTGCGCTGGGAAAGAGAACTGGCTGCCCGATCCAATCTTTCGGGCCGTTCTGCAGGCCATCTGTATTATATTATATAAAGAAGACCCAGCAAAAAATCGAAGGTGCGCGCCATGGCTCGCCGCGCCGTCACGACTCCGTCGCGACTCCGTCAAGTATAAACTAGGCTTAACAAAGGAGGTGCAGAGGAAGTGGTCCGTCCGTTACTCAAAGAGCTAACTCTGACAGAAACCTTCTAGCAATATTCTCTCTATTAAATAATTCTCCAAATGTGCCTTGTTTCATTTGATTTGGACACACATATCAAAAACATTGAATATGGTAAATTGGGATAAGTATCTCTTGATACAGTAAAATGTAACTGTATCAAGTATGATTAACTAAGATAAACTCATGTCGATGGGTAGACACTCTTCAAACACTTCCTTATGTCAATATTATGTCCTCAAACTAATATTCCATATGCATACATTTGGTTTCTTGATTTAAAATTTTACATTTTAGGCATTTGATTTATTTGATACAAAATATATAACTATACACTAACAATTTAATTCTGCAAACTTTGTAGACATGTTAATGTTATGTTTTTGAGAAACAGTGTAAGTCAATGGCAGAACTGAGTGACAGTACAGTAAGAAAGCTACTGTACTGAGCTGAGCGTTTATCTGCTCTACATTCACTGTAATGACTAATGATTAAGTGCATACGCTACTGTATGTATTCACACTATTTAGGTGATATAGATCATTTTAAATATGGTGAACAAATATTTAAACAACGAAATTAGGACATACACACACACCTACTTTAAAAACAAAGAACATGGCTGTGTAAACCAGCGCACGAGATCAACAACAGCGCCAAATATTTATTTCTACCCAAAGTAAACAATTTGAAGGTGTGCGTAGGAGTGTGACAAACACACTAGAAGTGATCTTTCATAGTCTATGGGTTTTAGTTATCGTGGGAATGTGTGAGGGAGTTCACATTTCGGTGTGTGTGCTTTCGTGTCCTGCCGCTTGTGCTAACCACACTCATCCTGTATGTCGAGCCACTCGCCTGGGAACTGATGTAATCAAGCCTACACCCTCCCTTAGTGTGCCAGAGCTCTCTCTCTCTCGCTCATACATGCTTCATTCAGCTTCAGCTACCCTGCCCATGAACTTTCAGTAGGCATATCTCCACCTTTTACTAATGCCTGCCCAAACACAACTTCTCAATCTGGTATTCAATAATACAGTACCTTCACACGCGAACCTTTTCACGTCTCGTTTGGCCCTGAACAGGACGTCCATGCACGCACGCATAAATAAAAAGACATGCTCTTAGGAACACGCACATACTGTACGTGTGCGGCACACGCGCACGCACACACACATCATCAAGGTAACCATGCAACAATCCCTCATGAGCCGACACGCTAAAACAAGGTCATGCCCTGCGATGAAGAGTCAGCCGTCTGTCTCTGTACAGTGGAACACAATTAGGCCAGTGGAAGTGAAAGTATTATTCAAACATAAAGGAGCTGCGCTTCCCCTCCACTAAACTAGATCAGCAGTGGGGGGGCTATTTTAGTGAAGAAAAGCAACACAGGGACCAAGCTATTGGTTAGAGGTACTGTGGGGACACTGTACTTCTCCTTAGTTGCCTCTGCTGATTCCACACATTACACACCATTTCACACATACAGCATGCTTATACACTATGTGCTAGGGCTTGCCCAAAATCCTCAACTATTTGGATATTTGCTTGTTAGTTATGTATTCGTGTATTAATAATATGTTTTCAAATTAGCATGCGTGTTTTCCTAAAAAGCACTACTTAAAAAACACGTGTTCGAATTTCAAACACTGACTACACTTTCAACAAAATCAACTGTAAGAATGGATGGTCTAATCTTTCAACACATATACTCATAAACTACATGTCACTGAGGACTGCTCCGATTGGATCAATTCAGGTGTCAGTCAAAGGCGGACATTTTGAGAGCTAGGCTAATGTCTACTAACCTGACATGCCAGAGGAATTGTTGTCACAAGTTCATCTGGGGAGCCGTAGATTGAAACTGTTTGTGAATGGCTGTACTTTCAAAAAAATACTTGTCAGTTGATTGGATGAACCATCTGGTAGTTTTCGCTGTCAGCACCATGGTCGGCACACATAAACCACACCCAAATAGCTATAAACACGACGCTGATTGGAAAATTGCTCCCTTATAGCTATAACTTGTAAAGTTCAGTTGCTACTCGGACAAATTAAAAAGGATTCAGATTCTTTCCAGACTGATTCTCATGGTTAAATTAAACTGAAACAGGATGGTCTTGCAAGATTCAGTTTAATTTCGCCGTGAGAATGAGTTCCAGTTTGGTTAAATGTCTACATGTGAGTGCTAAGGTGCTGAGGTGCTAACTGAATTTTTGTGAATGGAAGATTAATGTGAATGGAAGAATATGCTAATATGAAATTATGCAACATCAGTCACGCACAGTATATATTTATTTATGGAATAGCCTACTTCAATGTGTTTTGGACTAAATATTTTACTGGATTGGATTCTCTGGAGTGGACCTTTGCCAATGTTAGAAGATAGTTTCTGACTGTTAGCACTCAGTGGAATAGTCTCCATGAGTGAGTAAAGTTACGGTTAAGTTAGTGGTCTGACAAAAGTGTTGATTGTACCTGTTGTTGTATCTTGAAATATTTTATAAATATTATTTATTTTAATAAAATCACAATAATCTTAGCATTCTAAAAATGGGTATAATGAACTATACACTCAAACACTGTAGCCGTGCATACCCTGAAAGCCTGCAAATGGTCCTGAAAGCCCGCTTGGATTTGAAGAGATATTTCATATCATCCCCCATTACTACCAAAGCTTTAAATAAATAAAAAATAGTATTCGGGCCAGTCCTAGTATGTGCACACAGACATACTGTACAGTACACACACTCATGCATGTAAATACATTTTGGGAAAAAAATTTGGAAAAGAACAGAAGTTGGTTTGGGCTGAACCAGGCAAGCTGCGCTATTTCACGCTAATTTTGTCTAGCTACTTTATGGGAATACGGTGCATGGCAGACACACATAAGAGAGAGAAGAAATCTGTACAAAAATAGTAATGAGTAGGGGAGAGGGCATCGTGTGTGGACGCATTGATCGCAGTAAACAAGAGTTACGCAGTAAACAAGAGTAGTCGTAAATCAGAGGGCTCATTTAGAGAGGGATAGAGGACAAAGAATGTAACCTACACTTGAGGGAGCACTGACAGGTGAAACAAGAAAGAAATGTTAATACACATGACACATGCAAGGGAATCTATATTCTCCCCATCAGAGGCTAATTCAACTGAATCCCAGCACTACACTGGTACAATGAGTGCTAACATGCTAACAGGCTAACAAGCTAACAGGAATGTACGGGGGATGCATGGTTGCACTTCAAAACACAATTTACCCTGGTGGGATGGCTCCCCTGGCAGTACCCATGGAAATGCGCTGGGTTCCCGGCCGGTTCAGGTTGTTCTGCCCACTGACGGGTAGGGCGTGGTGCCCGTGCGGTGCCGGCATCGAAGGCACGGCGGGGCAGCAGGCGAAGTTGCCGGCTGACACCGGCGACTGTGCTTTCTCGGCTTTGGCCTGGCCGCCGCCGCCGGCGCTTGCGATGTTGTTGTTGTTGACGGCGGAGGGGAAACAGAGCGTGGTCCCGGCGAAGGTGTTGCTCTGCCTCACCGCCGTCAGGCCGCCTGCGGCAACGCCGGCGGCCGCCACCCCTCCGTATACCTTGCGGCGCTGGGAGGCCAGGATGGCGTTGGAGGCGGCTCGCGTGCTGTTGACCAGAATGCACTGCTGGCAGGAGCAGGGGTGCCCGGAGCTGGCCCCCACCGGCCACGACTGGGACTTGGGGATGGAGCCCATGATCAGCGGGTAGGCCAGGTCCATGCGCCGCCGGAGACGCCTCTTGCGCTGGCTCTGCCGGTTGGTCTGGGCCATGCTGTTGAAGTCCACCAGGTAGCAGAAGCCCAGCGAGGTCAGGTCCAGCCACGGGTGCTGCTTCTCGTAGGCGTTCTGGATGGTCACGCAGATCTCCATGTCGTAGGGCGTCCACGAGCCGCTGTCGTTCTCCCACTCCCACACCACGCCCTTGCCCGGGGCCGACGACGGCTCGTAGAACTTCCTCTGCACCGGCCGCATGGTGCCTGAGGAGGAATGAGACGTTAACAAGGGAGATAAACATGGAACATGCATTCAGGCATTGTGAATTCCTCTGTGTAACTGTATACTTGATATGATTGAGTAGCTCAAACTTAGCTAAGCTTATTTTATTTGAGCTTAGCCTAACCTGCGCTGGAAGTGTGTGTAGGCCTGTTATGTACTGTCCTCTGTATGAGAACCACTATAGGCATATTGACTGCATTCGTCTCCTGTACTGGAGGGGGAGGGGGGGTAAGGGAGATGGCCTCTCAGCTCCCACCCTCCATTCTAACGCTAGTATGGTGCCATGTGGGAAATCAGGACACCTGAGTGCATCCACCCCCTCCCTCCCCCCCCCCACAGACACACGCCACACACACACCCTTTTAATTTAACGGGCAGATGCACACTCTCCTGCCGGGACAAAACAGCGTGATAAAGGTGGAACGTGAGCACGGGTGCGAGGTGAAAACGTGTGGGATGGAGGAGAGGGTGCTTGGTGAGTACCGGTAACCCCCGCCCCTCCATAAAGTCTAACAGCCCGCTGCCTGGCTCCTGAGAATGCATCAGCACATTCAGCAGGCTGACCTTGAGCCTGCTGTAGGCTGGGCTGTGGGACTTGGCTTGATGGCTAATTTCATTTGGAGCTGCTGCTGTGAACCTCACACACACACACACACGCACACACACACACACACACACACACACACACATAGAAGGATGAGTTCAATAAGCCAGCCAACCACCTGCCTGGCGCACATTTTTTGACAGTCACCCATATTCTGCATCTTTTTTCTGTTCAGCCAGCCAGCTTCGCTAGAATAAGCCGGCCTTTCCACTTCCTTCACCCCCCATCTCTCCACTTCCTGTAGACCAAAGCACTGACTGTTCAAGGAGTCTGTTTACTTATTATTTTTAAATGCATTCTTTCTGCATTCATTTATATATCTTTCAACCTTCCTATCCCTGAGTTTACTCAACTCATTCACATTATTGTCAATGTGAATAACATTCCATCTGTTCTTTATAAGCAATTAGTTCAGCTGAGGGAAAACGCTTCAAAGACCAAAAACCTTCAAAAACCCCTTCAAACTCTTCAAAGTGTTCAATTCAATGATGAGACTGACTAGAGATTCACTGAGAACATCTATCTAGTATCTAATAATATGGTATTTTCAGGGGAGTGGTAGTGGTACCGTAGTATGGTAGCACTCAATTTGCACAATTATTATCCGCTGTCCATTTATTTACAGTACACATTGTGTGGCCGTGAACTGCTCTCAGCCACAGAGCTGGCATTTATCTGATATTATCTGTGGGTCATTGAGTTGATAGATTACAATCAGTGTCCCTGCAATACTGACTGGATCCAGCTACAATGAACGGCAACTGAGCCGGAAAAGACTTGCTCAGCAGTACATTTAACACAGATAGTGTAAATATTTCAGCATGTGCAGATTTTCAATCCTTAGCATCAATTTAAGCTTCTCTACTTTGTTCAGGAAAGAACAGACGGCATTTCTATGTAAACGCCCATCAGTGCTTGTAATTGGTGATGGGAGAGCCAAGGGAGCCAAAATGCAGTGTGCTCAGCTAACGTGGAATTTGAGTATTTGTCTGTTGAAGCAGAGACGTTTTTGAATGCTGTGTGTGTGTGTGTGTGTATGTGTGTGTGTGTGTGTGTGTGTGTGTGTGTGTGTGTGTGTGTGTGTGTGTGTGTGTGTGTGT